>KN485725.1:0-30619 GCA_000787095.1 Periophthalmodon schlosseri
AATTTTTAAAAAAACAACAAAAAACATTTTTATCTTCTGCAAACCAGGAAATAAAGCCAAGCCAAGGTGTCATTGCATCACACCAATGGCAAAACCGCTCTGGCCTCTGAAAGTTGCGACTTATACACTGAGGTGAATAAAGTGAGGAATAAGTCTTGCAAACTAATTAAATTAAACTAGTTCTGTTTTTCACATTTTGAAGGCGGCTCTGGCTGAGTGGTGAGCACTCACGCTTCACAAAGCAAGAAGGTTCCGGGTTCGATCCCTGGGCCTTTCTGTGCAGAGTTTGCATGTTTCTCCCTGTGTCTGGGTTGGTTTGCTCCAGGTTCTCCAGTTTAGTCCATCAACCCAAAACATGCACAATTGGTACAATCTTCCATGGTAGTGCTGACCAACAGTAGCAACAACATCTCAGAGATGGGACTGCACTGCGGTGCTCACTGCTCCTGATGACGTGCCCCAGTGACATTGAGGGATGGGTCAAATGCAGAGGAAATTGGGTGGGTATGGGTGTGTTCTAAACTTAACCTTAGAACAGAGCGGCAAAAGCACTGTGGACCAATGTTCCTGCAGTGTTGAATCTTGCTCCAGACTAATTGCCCCCTCATGGCACCTGGCATAAAATCTTGTCTGTTTACAAAATAAAAGTCTTGAAATATTTATTTGCTCCCTTAAATTCTATTATATGCTTAAGTGCATTGGTCTGCCTACTTTACACGTTTGCAAACACTTACAATGGTCCATAGGCATTGTATAGTATCTTGTTAGCAGCCTCCAGCAGCACCTCTATCACCTTTGACCTCTGTGGGCTGCACTCGAGAGTACGCTCAGTACGCCCCAGCAAGTCAGGGTCAAAGTTCATCAAGTCCAAAGTATGTAAGAATACAGAGAATCCATGTGGAGATGAAACAAGAGTTGTGCTTATGTTAAGGGTCATCAGACAGATAATGAGTTGGGTTTTCACATAATAATAAATGAAATGGGTAATGAAATAATGATACAAAAGAACAGAATGGTGAGGGGCGCAGGTAGAGAGTATAGGTCCACCTGCAGCTCTCTGATTGGTTGGTCTGGTCCCAGCTGTGGAGGTAATCAAGTGTATTACTGCCAGCTGAGGCCAGACTGGACTCTTCCTGAACTGTCCGTCACTCTCCTCTGTGAACGGCTCTGCAAAGTTCACACATGTGGAAGCCATTTTGTCTACTTTGTTCATACCTTTCTCTAACCTTATAAAATGTTCTAAATGTGGTGTAAAATTTGGAAATATGGTCTTATGATCCATATGGAATCAGTTATTATATTGCTACATATAACCATATGTATAAAAGTACATATTTCAAACATGACCTCTCATGCAGTGGATTTGCGATGCTGTGCAGATTTTAAACCCGACAGCCGTGACACAAAATTCTTGATTTTTCAGGTCTAGAAATGGAACAGAATACACTCAACTGCAAATGGTTTGAGGCAGATAGTTAGTTGTTCTTCTGGTGTTTTTGGAAGAAAAGAAAACTCACCTCTTCTCCCTGGTATTTAATTCTAGTTAGACAGGATATCTTGGTGTTTTATTGGTGTTTTATTTTCAAGGGAGTCTTGAGAACACAGTTAAAACATTCAACATTTACAATTAATAAAATGCAAAGTAAAATGTAAACTGAAATATTTACTGACCCTGTGCTCCACAGGCTTCAAGTAAAACAATTACAATTACTTTGGGCAGCTGAAGTTGTATTTAAATGTGCTGTATAAATAACACTGAGTTGTGTCAAGCCAGTGTTAAGTAATATGAAAGTATTAGCTGCGGCATTTAAAACACACATACAAGTTTGTGTCCATGCCAGAACTCCCATAATTCCCTCACTGAGCTGCAGAGGCTGCACTAGCACTGATTCATGATTGGCTGCAGGTGCTGGGGTTTTGGTAGTGACGATTCAAAGTCCTTTAGGTTTATTACCAACTGTTTTTTCGTTGTAGGAGCTTCTTATTGGATAATCAGCTTAGAACCAAATCACAAAATGACAACATCAACAAACTGGACAATGGACACCATGTACACTGCTTTTGTTATAAGTGAAATCAATATCTGATGAAAATGACGACCTCGTATCTGGAGACACAGATAGGTCATGTTTATGAAATTTAAAATCCAAATCTTACCGTACTGTAATGATCTGACATTTTGTGTTTAGCTCAGAGTTGACACCTCTTGTTGTTCTTGTAACTGTTTATGTGTTGTTGTTAATCTAACTGCTTTTGTATGTGACATTTAGTTGCTATGCCGACAAGTTGATGTGAAGGTTCTATTGGTCAGTTACTGGTCAGTTTAGGAGACTGGCTCTAGTGTGTTGAGACTGCTGTTGTTTTGCTCTTGTTTTGCCGTGGCGTACGACCTACAGTAGCCTGCTGTTGTTTGCTCTTGTTTTGCCGTGGCGTACGACCTACAGTAGCCCTTGTGTTCAGAAAATAAACAACCAGAAGAAATGTGGCGTGTTTTCTTACACCAGATTGCTGCAGTACCATAAGTTGTATCTATACATTTAAAACAGTGTTGAAACCCATTGTATGAACCCAACAAATGACCATCTAATTTTATACAGCACGATTTAATGTCACTGAACACACAATCCCAGAGCCTGACCTGTGCGATATCAAAGCTGTACATTGACGTAACTGCAGAACATTGCTCTATTTCCTGCTGCAGCCCCGTGTAGTCCCTGCCCCCCCCTCCCGTCCTAACCTCTTGTTCACTTAATCAAGGGCCATTTTTCACCCATCCCATGCACTTAGGTTTGTGCCTGACAGCTCGGGTCTTCATCTCCCCAATATCGAAGCACTCTGGACGTCTGATAAGTGCGGCTTTCTACGGAGCCCACTTAGCAATGCATTAGCAACGCCTTAAAACAAAACACGCCCCGAGCCTGTAGTCGCATCAGTTAAGAAGAAATCTGTTAAATAGATGGTCTGACAAACGAATCTTTTTAACCTGAAAATGAAAAGTCAATAACCATATCCTTAGAGAACGATTATGATCCATTCTGTCTACTTCAGATTTGATATAGCATTTTATAGATAACAAATTTACCTTATTATTGTTTCTATTCCCTGTATTCCACAAGACGCATGAACAGGGGACGTCTTTTGAGCAATAATGTGAAGGTGAGGGTAAGGACAGCCAAATAATACAGTAAAAAGTGTATAGAAAGTGTTAGTAGTATGTAGGAGGATGGGAGACGAGGCCAGAGGATACTTTGAGTGGCTTTGTGAGACAATAAAAATAGTGCTGACGCAGTACCGCCAATGTGTGTGTGCTCTTGTCAGCAGAGAGAGAGAGAGTGCTATCCTTCCCGGAGTGCTCGTAAAATAAATAGAAGGAATCAAAGTGAAAAGAAATTTGGTGGATAGCAGGTTATACTTAAAGGCGCTCTAACTTTTCTGGTGGAGGAAATGTTCCACAGTATGGCATTAAAGCTACCATGGAGACAAGCAGGGGCCACCAGGTCAGGTCTGTGGAGAGGCAATCCGACTCGCTGTAGAATGCACGTTTTTACAAAGAATTTTATAGAAGAAACAGCTATGATTGAAAAATTGGAAGAGAGATACGTTTCACTGGCACGGGACAGCCTTCTCCAAGGACCACCGGAGACAGGAGGCGTGTCTGAGCGACCTGCCACGCCCGTCAGGCTGACCACGCCTACAGGAAGTAACAACAGCTGATATACTGCATGTCACCACTGAGACCGGTAACAGTTGAGAGGATGATTTGAAGCCAGCAACCGAAACGTGTGAAGGTAAGTAATACAGTGGAGTAATACTAAAGCAATACAGTGGAGCATTGTTATTAGAACATTAACATCTTCATCCCACTCTTGTCGTAAACATCATTGGTTGAGCGGCCAGATCCACGGACCCACAGGTTGGCAGTGTGATTTCACCTCCCACAATGAATGCTGTCGTTGTGTCTTTGGGCAAGACACTTAACCCACCTCGCTCTCAGTGTCTGCGTACACTGGTGCATGAATGCGTGTGTGAATGGGTGAGTGGCTCCTTGATGTAAAGAGCTTTGAGTGCCATGAAGGTGGAAAAGTGCTATATAAAACATGACCATTTACTATTTACCATTCATGGAGACAACAGGTGAGTGGAATTTGCATTGAAACGCTCTCTGTGGCAGGGGTTCCCAAAGTGGGGTCCTGCAGTTCACACTTGGACTGGGCTCTTCATGGAGTTGGTCCGTGAGTGGTTGCTGAGATCAGGTTGGAACGATGAGCCAGTCAGTTTATAATAATAACTAAATACAATTTCATCATATTTTTGACCTTTGACCTTTGACCCTAATATATTTTCATTGTGACACCCTCGTGGCATATAGTTTGATCATCTCGATAAAGTCCTGACACTGGTGAAGAAAACCTTGAGAGAAGATTTCTTGAATTCTAACTCCTAAATGGCATCTTGTAATTGTACTAATGAACTTGTGCTGTACATTTCACACTGAGGAGACCTAATGTGACACCCTGCTTAAAAGACTGGGAGATAAACAGAAAACTACATCCAGTCTGTTTTAACTCTATGTTGTCTTGAGAAACATGGCGTCCGTACAGCGTAGCAGTGGAGCAATGGAGGAGAGGAGAGAGGGATGTGGCTCTTGGATGATGGATGCACTGCTCTGGTTTTGTGCCCCCTAACGAAGACTCTAATTAGTGTTTGTGTAATTCCACACTGTCTCCTCCGCCTGCTTGTCTTAATTAACTACATTCATCTTCCCCTCCCATTCCCATCCATCGTGCTCCCTCTCTCCCTCTCTCCTCCCTCGCTCCTTCTCTCTCACTCCCTCTCTCCTTATCTCCTCGCAATCTTTACCTATCTCCTCCTTCTCTCCCTCTCCTCCCTCTCTCTCTCCTGCCTCCCTCTTTCCTCCGTCTCTCTCTCTCGTCCCTCTCTTCCCTCTCTCCCTCTCTCCCCTTCTCCCCAGTTCACTCTGCCCTCCTAAAATAACACACCGCTGCCTGTACCCCACCTGGACCAGACCTGCTTTTACTTAGATTGTCGCTTTTTCCCTCCCTCCGCTCCCTCTCCTTCGCCATCCTCCTTGTGCGTCTGTGGAGCTAGTTCACCTCAGAAAACTCCTGTGTTTCCTGTATTTTCTGTGGGCCTTGAACGCAGCAGACTGTAGAGGAGTCCGGCCAGTAAAGTGCTGGCCACCCGGAGAGTCCCAGAGGAACAGAGGGTCTGTTTAGTCTACGCTCATTGATTTAATCAAGCAGAGACAGAGTTTTACAAAGTAATGCATTATGTAAGATACAAGTGACTTTGTGCTGAGGCCAATGTCTCTGTTCAAGTGTGTTATATTGTTCATTTCATAACAATGTTCCACATTTCAGACCATCAGGGACTTTCACAGTGATTCCATTACAAATGCAGGACTGACACTGGGACATACACAGAAAACCATGAGAAAAGAAGTATGCTTAAGTAAGTGTGGAAGTATAATTATAAAACTCTCAAGTGGAGTTAATGTTATCTGTTCCTCCAACACAAGATGAAAATAGTGTTTTAAGAGCAACAGATAGTGCAGCAGGAGAATGACCCGTATCATTTCCATTGGTCCTGAACATGTTGCTTATGTGTGTCAGGTTTAGTTTAGTTTATTTGTTTATTTTAACAGGGACCATGTGTAAAGACATTCATCTCATAAAAGAAAAGATGCTTTACACCAGATTTAGCTAAGCCTCGTTTCTGTCGGCAGTCCCATGTGCATGTTTGACCCTGACACCTGTCTGAGTGCTGTGTCTCAGTGAGTGACAGGTGCAGCACCCATGTAAAGTGCAGATGGAGATGACAGGGCCTGATGCTGGACTCTTATTGTACATGGAGCGGCACCTGCCGTCATTTAGCCTTGCTCTCAAATAGGTTTCACTCTCCCAGGCTTTCAGGTCACAGCCTCTCACATACACATGCACACACACTTATATGCACTCTCACGTGCACTCTCACACGCACGCTCACATGCACGCTCACATGCACGCTCACATGCACGCTCACATGCGCGCACACTCAGTGGGACATATTGAGCACACATCAGCGCTCATACAATCAGTGAGATGAGAAGGGCCCTTTAGAGCCCAGGAGGAGGTGCCATTCACAATCACCAGTCTAGATACTTCACACACTGTGGGATATATGTATTCTGTATGTGGTTTGTGTTTACACACATGAGCTCTGGACACAGCAGGGAGGCCCTCGTGCTGAGAGCAGCAGAAATACCCTCATTCTTTTGGCATGGACACTGCGCACCCACTTTACTCATAATGCACCATCACACTGAATACATCTCACTATTATATGTGGCTCTATCTGAGCAGGGCGGTCATCTTAGTTTCAAATGGAGAAGGAACACAGTGCCTCCATGTGCACACTGACATTGAGAGCAATTACAAACCAATTGGTGCTCTCTCCTGCAAAGGTCAGAGGTTAATCTGACCATGTCTCACCTGACAGTCCTCCTCCATACATGCTCACACACACACACACACACACACACACACACACAGCAGAGCAGAGAGAGTAAACAGACACAGAGACACAGAGACGTGGAGCAGGCAGGAACATCACTGATATCAGCTTCACAGAAGTGTCAGAGATAGGAGCAAACAGAGTCTGTGAAGAGCCAAAGCACAGGGCTCCTCCACATGGGTGAAATGAGTCTTTCCGTCGGCCTGGCCTCCTCTTTGAGATATGTCCCATCAGCCTCTCCCACAGCGAGCGCCGCCTCCGGGCACACAGCTCAGATGGGCTTATCCACTGGAATAACTAACCTTTACCAATAAAAGGGAAATGCAAATCTGACCTTAGATGACAGTCTAAGTTAAATCTGCTCCAGTCTCTATAATCCAGAGACGTGCTGGGCTCCTGACCCTCTGCCTCTGCTGACGATGAGATGGGAGACAGAGGCAGACAGCGGCTTCTCACCTGTTCCTTTGCCTCTTCTACAGGTGTGTATAGTCTGTGTGTGTGTATGTATGTGTGCATGCGTGTGTGTTTACAGAGTGTACGTGTGTGTGTATGTGTACAGTGTGTGTGTGTGTGTGTGTGTGTGTGTGTATGTATGTGTGTGTGTGCATGTGTTGTGTGTGTGTACAGTGTGTGAATGTGTGTGTGTACAGTTTGTGTATGTGTGTTTACAGTGTGTGTGTGTGTGTGTGTTTACAGGTGTGTGTGTTGTGTGTGTGTGTATATACAGTGTATATATGTGTGTGTGTGTGTGTGTACAGTGTGTGAATGTGTGTGTGTACAGTTTGTGTATGTGTGTTTACAGTGTGTGTGTGTGTGTGTGTTTACAGTGTGTGTTTGTGTACAGTGTGTGAATGTGTGTGTACAGTGTGTGTATGTGTGTTTACAGTGTGCGTGTGTGTGTGTGTTTACAGTGTGTGTGTGCGTGTGTGTGTGTGTACAGTGTGTGCGTGTGTGTGTGTGTACAGTGTGTGTGCGTGTGTGTGTGTGTTTACAGTGTGTGTACAGAGTGTGTGCGTGTGTGTGTACAGTGTGTGTGTGTGTGTGTGTACAGTGTGTGTGCAGTGTGTGTACAGAGTGTGTGTGTGTGTTTACAGAATGTGTGTGTGTGTGTGTGTGTGTGTGTGCGTGTGTGGGAGAGGGGTATTTATCACATTGTGGGGACTAAAATTGGGATCTCAGAATGATGCAAAGTTTGGAGCTGTTGTCATAGTGACTGACAATTTAAAACAAAATATTACATATTTTGAATGGAAAGTGCTCAACATGTTGCATATACGGGGAAGCTGAAACACGTCATGGGGCTCTGGCTCCTTTATGGCGACAACAATTCTCATTTTGTGCTGCAGCAAATGTGAAAAACTGGACTCATTTATTTTAAACAGTTTGCAGTGGTCCTCACTTACCTGATGCATCCCTGGCATCCCAATTACTCACTGTGATGAACTATTAGAGACCACAGTGGAGTTTTGCTGTCACGCCACCTGCTGGTTTTAGTCATAGGATCTGGCAACTGTTTTTGAGAGCAATACAAACATCAAAAGTGAAAAAGTTTCATTTAGTAAATGTTTGTACAGTGGGTCTTTTAGTATGTTCCTCAGTGTAATTATAATAAATGAACATTACAGTTATCAGTAAATTCATATTTGGATTTGAAAATATTTGGTACATTTTTTGGTATTTGTTTTGTTGTGAGCACAGCCTAAAACATGTCTTACTTAAAACCAGGGCTCTGTTTTTCAGCTGGTGTGAATTTATCTTCCCCTTGACTGCGGTCTGATTTATGTCCAGATGTTTGGTGAAAAATGCCCTGCGCGCTCTGTTTAGGACTGTGATGGCTGTGCAGATTTAGTGTGCTACAGCCTCCCTGATCCCTCTGAGATATGAGACAGAAGAAGGCCTCTCAGAGCAGAGAAGTGAACCCTCCCCACTGCTCCGCACAGTCCGACTTCATTAAAAACACACTTAGGAATCCAAGAAGAGACACAAAATACAAGTTTTAAAGACAAGAGGAGTCAGTGTGGTCTCCTCATGGTCATATTATTATAGCCTTCGCCTGATTATTCAACTTGAACGAGCCAATTTCTGAATTAAAAGTTGGAATAAATTACAAATGTTAAAATGTTTTTTGCTTAATTTGAATCTATTTATAAATTATAGTTATTAAAGCAACACATTTCAAACAAGTTGACCCAAGGCCACCAAAAATCAGGAGAATGAATAACTACGGCTGAGTGTTTTGGTCCTGATCTGGTCCCTGTTTAGTTGTTAGTTTTTAAGAAGACATCACAAGGTGGAACAGAGTGTTTTCGGTTGAGTTAAGAACTCAGCCTAAATATACAGGGTTTGTGTCTTAAACGTGTGAATGAAACAAAACACAACTCCAGGTCTGTTTGTGAGGAAACAACATTATAACATAGATCAGACAATAGTGTAATATGAGCCCTTTAAGCCTAAACAAGAAGGGCTGTTTCAGGTAGGGCATCTGGTATAAAACCTAAAACATCACTTTACACGCTGATTTCCTGTTGATAAATTTGTGAGGAAATAAGCTGTATTACGTGAGCATTACATGTCAAACTCTTAGTTTCAGTGTCTGTCTTACAATTGTAATCAGCGTCTCATGGTTGATATTGACCTGTGATAAACAAGTTAAATAAATAAACTCACCTTCCTTCAGCAGGCTGCCAAATGCGCCTAAATATTTGACATGGAGCAGAGATCAGTGAGGAGCAGATCAAAGCGCGGCAGAGAGAGAGCGAGGCTTTGGCACGAGCCGTGATGAAACGCACCAAACGCCTCTCCCACTATCTCCACAAAAGAGCGGAGGGCTAACTCGGGCTCTCCCTCTGCTCCTGCCACTCCAGGTCTGGAAGAACTATTGTGTTATCAGCTATGGTTACTAAATATTCAATGCAATTTTATTTATAGAGCACATTTAAAATACAACTTAAGCTGCCCAAAGTCAAACACAAAAGTCAATAAAACAATTATAGTAAATATGGCCTCAATATGTAGTTTTAGGGAGGAGTTTTAAGGAGCTATGTGCCCCAAGTAAAATTTATCTTGGCCTAATACAGATGTATTGTTCTTTTAGGGTCAAAATTAGACGACCGTGTTCTGTCTGCATCTAATTCTAAATCTTTTTAATCATCAGCTGGTAAAGCTGGTGCGCTGTTAGCATGCTAGTTGTTGTTAGCATTATGGTGATGGTGAAACTCTGGGTGTTAGGAACTCCTTAGGAAAATGAGAAATATATTTGGACTGCTGCAAATAATTCAAAAATATTTATTTTCCTCCCACACGTTTAAGACAGTAAAAACAGGTAAACAGACTGTATATGTAAATGGGCATAGCTAACCTGTTAGCCGCTGCGTTCCAAATAGAAAGTGAGCATGGGCACGTTTCCAGCTCCTTCGACTGGTGCTAATTCACTTTGTATTGAGAAACCGTCGCCCCTCTCTCTGTAACAGCTGCTGTCATGCTCATCATTTTGGTCTTAAAATGTTCGTGTTAATCTCCTCTACAGGAACCTGTTTTTTTATTTCGCTATTGTGTCCGTAAATCAAGATATGAACATTAATACCAGACGAATCAAGCGCAAATCGTTGCTCCCGCTAGCATTACCAACAGGTTCGGTTGGCAGTGTTACTAAGCGCCCGCTCCCTGCTAAACCAGAGGTGTGGGCGGGAAGGGGCCTTCCCTTCAACAGCCTCGCTCTGGATTGCCTGTTTGGTTGCTATGATACTCGCGGTCGGAATTTCAAATATGGAACTCTGCTAGCCTCGACGAACTTCATTTGGCTGGAGTCGAACACCATGGGTGACGCCACACTCCTGTAGTCGACTTCTTTATACAGTCTATGGTTGGAGCCCAAACCACCAGTCGGTCAGAGCAGAACAGAGAAGGATTATGGTTTAACGAATCAAAACACAAATGGCGAAACTAATGGGCATGGCTTATTTCTTACATTCAAACATAATCTCTTGTTAACCTTTCCTACTGCAAACATAACAACGCTGATTAAAAAACATGGAAAAACTCTTTGACCAATTCTTTGCTCACAATACACTATTTTTTCCAACTTCCTGTGAGCTGTCAATACTGAGGCGTTTGTGTGTCAGCGTTGTGGACATGCCCATTGGCCCTTATGTGTCTGCGGATGGGAAAGAACATTGATCAAAGCTGGGTCTATTATACTTTAAAAATGAGACTATAGGAGGAGGTAGAGAGAGAACTTACACACAAACAACTCTTTTATTTCTCTTCATCAGGCCTGCCTTCCGTCCCCTCCATTCAATATTTCATGTGGTTGAGAGCATATCTATTCTGAGGCGGTCTTTTCCTCCCATCTTCTCAGAAAAACCCCGTGCTCCGGCATCACTCTTGCTGTCCACTGCCTCCCTCTGTTCCTCCATAAATCTCCCTCTCTCCTCTTCTCGTCCTTCCTTCACTCTCTCTATATCTCATTGCGCTCCTAATGTTCTGTGCCCCATCTAAAAGTCTTTCTCCCCTGTACTGACTTCTCACTCTCGGTTGGACAAGGAAAAAAAAAAAGTTGTGTTACTTTTTTGTGTAATGTAAATAAACAACAGGATGTAAACAGTATCAGGGGTTGAAACTGCAGATTTAAAAATAAATAAATGTATATATATATATATATATAGAGAGAGAGATAACAAACCTGGCCATAAGTGCTTCTTGATAAAAAAAAATAAAAAATAAAAAATAAATAAATAAAAATGATGATGCCATATTTGAGGTCATTTTTTCTAATTAATTTGTTACATTAACTTTACTTTTTCATTCAGAAAGTTAGATTTTCTAAAGCTGGTCACACACTAGAGGGTGAACACGTAATGAACAACACTAACGAAAGAAAACTGGTTATACTGGGGGGCGACAGTAGCTCAGTTGGTTTTGTCCACTGATCCGAAGGTTGGTGGTTTGAATCCCGCTCTCGACGTAAACCTCACCGCTAGAACGGTCCGATCCACTGACCCACAGGTTGGCGGTGTGATTCCAGCTCCGACAGATGAATGCTGTCAGCGTGTTCTTGGACAAGACACTTAATCCACCTCGCCCACGGTGTCTGCGTACACTGATGTATAAATGTTTGTGTGAATGAGTGGTCCCTTGATATAAAGTGCCTTGAAGGTGGAAAAGCGCTATATAAAAATGCGACAATGACCATTTACCATGTTGTCAATACTTCCTTTGTTACACTGTAGTAAATCTCACAATATGGCCTATATAGATTTCAAATACAACTAACAACAATTGAATTACTTTAACTCATGTTCCCTTTTGGATTCTTGACAAAACATGAAGTCCTGATTTTGTATTTCTGCACTTCTTCCACCCCCTCCTGCCCCTCCTGTCCCCTTGCCCCTATCCCAAGTCTACTCCACCCTCCCTACCTCCTCCTTCATGCTCTCTTAGCCCCCCGTACTCTGTTGTTTTAGGCACAGCGGTAAAAGGTAAACAGAAAGATTGAAAATTCATGTCAGTCAGCGCGGGTGAGAGAGGAGGCGGAGGGAGGAGAGGTGACGAGGGAGGGAGGGGGCGCGGGGAGAGTGTCACTACAATTTACTAACACAACAGTGAACAGCGACGCGGGCCAAGACTCCGAGCGCGCTGCCGGAGTGAACCAGAAGAATAGCTTGGCTTCCATTGAAATGCAGCGAACATACAAGCGCGGAGGGGGAAAAAAAAAAATCAAGTATTCGTAAGATATATGGGGGTCTCGGAAAGTCGTGGTTTATCTGCAGAGACCCAGAACCGGGATGAGAGCCCATGGAACGGCTAACATCCAATTATGAACGCTGAGAAGAGGATGGGATTAGATTTCGGTGGGCGCATGTATGAGCTCTTGACGGGTGTGTTGTTGCTACGTGTTGGGTTGGAAAAGTCACGTAAGGCCGTCCGTGTCACCGTATTCAGGCAGTAGCGGGGTCATTCTTCATCATAACCTCAATACACAAGTAATCCACAGGTACGGAGAGGCCAGTCCACATAAGCAGAACTGTGAAGAAGACTTATCATTTCAAAGACAGAGACAAAAATGTTAAACGCCCTCTATTACGCAAAATGGACGCTTTAAACCACGTTATAATGTTGTTACGTCATCAAAAACATACCAGGGGTTGCGTTTTGTTTCATTCACACATGTTTGAGTAAATCAGGGGTTGCGTTTGTTTCATTCACACATGTTTGAGTAAATCTTTATTATTAGTCTGTGCATCTCCAAAGCTCAAAACGCTCTATTCCACCTTGTGATGTCATGAAGCAGTAGTTTTCAAGTTAACAGCTGCCTTTTACCTTTTGTTCAGTACAGAGTGGCAATTCCAGAGCTGAAATTATCCAAAAGATTCTAGTGAAGTTGTATGGAGTTTAAAAACACAGTGGAGCACTTCATTTTATCACCTCATGACATCACAAGCTGGAACAGAGTGTTTTCAGTTTGAAACAAGAACTCAGCCTAAATATGCAGGGTTTGTGTGTTAAACGTGTGAATGAAACAAAACAATTCCAGGTATGTTTTTGATGAGGAAACAACATTGTAACATAGATGAAAAAGTAGAGTAATATGATTTCACTTTGACAATACTCAAGATAGAATAATGACACTATTTCTTGGTGATTTGAAAATTATACCTCCAAGGTTCTTCTTGTACTGACAGAGAAGACATGGAACTTTGTGTCAGTTCGTGTTTCGTGTAAATGGGCCTATTGGTAACAAAGAGAGTAACAAAAGTCAGGCCAAGAAATCTGCAGTGCGTCAAAGGCAAATTCTACCATATCCACCTCATTTTGAAGCTATCCATAGGTTTCACAGTGATTAAAAACGGCACCGTTGCCATCACAATGAACACTTTGAAATAAATATCTTGAATTGTCAAAAAAAAAAGTCCTCAAAATGGCTCCTATAAACAAGAAACCCCTGAATAGGTCCACAAGCTTGGGAAGACTGCAAATAGGCCTGTCTCAATAACACATTTTAAAGTGTGATATATTACAACTTAAAATATTACGACATAAACGATAATATTGAATCTCACTCTATGTCACTGACAAAATAACCGAAGGGCATTATGATCTAAATGAACCCTGTAGTGTAAGTAGTAGTGTAAGTATTTCTGGATAATGGTACATGTGCTGTCAGAGAGGAGGGGGCAGTGGGTTTATACCTGTCTCCTTGGTAACCTCAGAGCTGTCACTCATCCATGTGCGGGGTCAGTGTACAGGGTCAGTACACACATGGAGCAGACACATGCCTTTACCTACAGCCACTCACTTTGTTCTGCTTTGTTAAGACACAGTCCTAGTTTAAACCAGGACTGAACCAGGACTAACCCAGGCCTAAACCAGGAATAAACCAGGACTAACCCAGGCCTAAACCAGGAATAAACCAGGACTAACCCAGGCCTAAACCAGGAATAAACCAGGACTAACCCAGGCCTAAACCAGGAATAAACCAGGACTAACCCAGGCCTAAACCAGGAATAAACCAGGACTAACCCAGGCCTAAACCAGGAATAAACCAGGACTAACCCAGGCCTAAACCAGGAATAAACCAGGACTAACCCAGGCCTAAACCAGGAATAAACCAGGACTAACCCAGGCCTAAACCAGGAATAAACCAGGACTAACCCAGGCCTAAACCAGGAATAAACCAGGACTAACCCAGGCCTAAACCAGGAATAAACCAGGACTAACCCAGGCCTAAACCAGGAATAAACCAGGACTAACCCAGGCCTAAACCAGGAATAAACCAGGACTAACCCAGGCCTAAACCAGGAATAAACCAGGACTAACCCAGGCCTAAACCAGGAATAAACCAGGACTAACCCAGGCCTAAACCAGGAATAAACCAGGACTAACCCAGGCCTAAACCAGGAATAAACCAGGACTAACCCAGGCCTAAACCAGGAATAAACCAGGACTAAATTAGGACTAAAGCAGGACTAAACCAGAACTAAACCAGGACTAAACCCAGACTTGTTAAGTTGCATAGATTTATCTTCCATTTATTACATAATATTTATTTGAATAGACAATCAACCATTTCACATTTTTGTAAAGGTTTCAGATGCAGTACAATGTAAGTACAATAACATTAGAGAGATAGACTCACTGTGCTGAAGATGCTGTGGGCTCTATGGAAAACTGTCCTTATTAATCAACGAAACAAATATTTTAGTGAATATTCATGTATTTTAAAGTGATTCATCATTTAATAGCCTTTAAAGAGAGGGATGTGGACAGAGCAGAAATGAAGAAAGGCAAAGGAGAGGTGCTCATTAAAAAGTTGCATAGCTTCACTGCAAGAGAGAGGGAGAGAGAGAGGGGGGAGAAAGAAAGAGAGAGAGAGTAAGAGAAAGATGGAGAGAGAGAGAGGAGAAGAGCAGACAGGTAGCCCACTAGAGACGCCGCTAACAAAAGGCACGGCTAAAATAGCAGAGTGGATGGAGTGTGCAGCGTTTGCATGGGAGACCGGTGACAGAGGAGAGAGAGAAGGAGAGAAAGAGAGAAAGAGAGAGGGGGAAAGAGCGAGACTGGGCGAATGTATAGCTCAAGATGGCAGAAGACACCAGGACTCCCTCATGGCATCTCATCTCTCTACCACTTCTACACCTCTTCTTCTCCCCATTTCCCTCCCTTTTTTCTCCCAATAAATCATTCTGACTTCTCCTTAACCAACTCATTCCCAAAAGGCAACAAGAAAACTGTACCAATCCCTTCCCAGCTGCAGTGCCTCTCCTCTCTCTGCTTTGCTCAGTGTGTGCTCGTGTCTGTAGCGTCGGCCTCTGTCTCTCCTCCACACGCGCAGGCTAAAGTGCGCCCATGTGGTTAAAACTTATCTTAAACTTTCAAATGAGTGTTTTTAAAAGTGAGGACTTGAACTTTATAATGAAACTATAGATGTTGGCATATCTTTCTTTGTATTACAATAGAGTAGAATAATTAAAGAAATAAAATACAATGTAAATATGTGTAACCTTTCTTGTGGCTGTGTGGTTGTCCTCGTGGAAATCTATTGCTTCACCTGGAATGTTCCACAGTATTAAACAGGTCTATTCAATTACATATGTGAATATTGGTAAAGAAATACCTAAATAATAAAAACATACCGTGACCGAGCACACCCACCACAGATCTGACCTGTAACTTGGCCTTGTGGCATCACCCATTGGTCTTGTTGATGACAGAAGTTTAATGCCATACTGAGGAACATTCCAGGATAAGCAATAACATAATAACTGCATGTAGTGGACCCTCCACAAGAAAAGTTACATTGTCTGTTTTTAAAATCTCAAGTGGCTTTGCCTAGTCACATCAAGTCATTCTCAAAATGGATAAAAGTTCAATTGAGTTTTTACAAAAAGGACAAGTGTCTTGCCCAATGACACTTCAGCCATGTCAATAAAAGAAGCAGAGATCAAACCACTAGTCCTTCAGCTAAAGTTGACTATAGTGTATCCTGTGTTATCTGAGTGTGGAGAGGCCACTTAGCCCCAGCCCCGAGTGCTTGACCCGTGAGAGGACCTCCTGTCCGTCAGCCTGAGCCGCTCATGGGGGGCTGTGTACTATATCTATACTGGAGACGTGTCGACTGAACTTAAAACATTTTTGTCAGTGAAATGTACAACTTTTGAGCAGCTCTTTGTAAAAGTTTGTTGCTGACAGAAGATGCCAAACTTTCTGGTCTCTGACAGTTGTCTGTAATGTCAACAATGCCATGTGTCAACAATGAACAGACTTTGGCTCTATAAATCCACAATCAAATATTTATGATGTAGCAGCTAACAAATGTAAGTGTGTATCTCTTCTTTGATCTGTAAACAGGTTTATCTCATTGTAGAAATTGAGAGTAAAATGGCATAACTCAAAATCAATTATATTTTAAAACAACCCACACAGCGATTTGAAATAACAAAATGATCCATGTCAGCTGAGAAAAGCAGCTGATGTCTCCTGTGTGTTTTTAAGCAATACATTGAATAAATGCAAGATAGATAAGTTTAATGCCATACAGTGAAACATTCCATAGAGACGAGTGGTGAGCTGTAAAAATACACTTGGTAAACAATATTTTGATGAAGTGTAATAATTGCTGGGCTAACAAATCTCACAGTCTTTGATCTGCTGTTCTTGAGATGACCTTGTCCAACACACACCACTGAAACTCACACTATTCTGGACAGGTCTTTTACTGTTCAGTATTCAATAAAACTGTCAAGTCTAATTAATTAAAGAACAGGCCCCAACTTCCCTCGGGGGATCAGTCAAATTGAAATTGGAAATAAATGTATGCATCTGCTGGGAAGATCTGTAAATGTCCATAAAATTGACATAAGTTAACAGTATTGGACAGTTTAATTACAATCAGCTAACGAGCAAAAATCGAGCAAAAATCACAGTAAAAAAAAAAGCACGTGCCGAGTGAAAAGACGACTACCCGGGAATAAAATGTGTGCGTAAAATGCGAAAGCAGCATGCGTGCGTGGGAGCAACACTGTGGGGATATACTGCGGAGTATAGCCTCTGCATTGATGCGATGGATGGACATTTAAAGCTATTTACATCGACTTTAGAGGAGGTGAAGGTCGCAGAAGTGGAGAGTAAAAACTTGAAGTACCACAGTGATGCCACAATATCGGAGGAATGCTCTTTTGTCGCTCGCAGGGGGTGGAGTTAGAAAGTGAACGAGAGCTGCCTACCAAACAGACAGAGGCGAGAGAGGACGCAGGGTATAGGAGAGACGGTGTGGGCAGAGCTCCTCACCGTAGCGATGGTTGTCGGTCAGAGGGCGTCTTGAAGAGGCACTCAAAAGCGGCTGCGTAAATTGTTTTGCAGAGCTCACGTTTGCGGCATACTTTGCATGTTTTTTTCTTCACTTGGGGGAGATACGCCGCTGCAGTACTTCGTGCAACATTTACTGGGACTTATTTTTGTGCAAAACTCCACAGTTGCTTTTTAAAATCGCCTATTAACTATTTTCACGAACGGGATAAAAACGGTTTAAGCGAACTACTTGAACAGGACGCGCTTGGACCGGTTACCCGCTTGGTGCACTCCTTTGGCGGGCTCCGATGCAGCTTTTCCCGGTGAGAAGGACCAGAAAGAAGGGGGACTTATGAGGAGTTCTGTCTAGAGCGCAAGGATGTGGGGCTGCACATGGGGGTTCATAGTATTGTGGGGGAGGGGTTTTCCTATAGTAAATGTGTAACAGAATAGTTTAACAGCTTTGAAAATATAACAAGAGAGGTTTTATTTATGCAAGCTTTTGTTCCAAATTCTTCCATCTTGATAGGCTGTCGCTGGGATGTTTGAGAGGCGTTGTTCAGTGGTGGGGTGAGTGAAGGGAACCCAGGCTGAAGAAGACAAGCAAGACGAGAGTGGCCACCGGAGAGAGCTCGTGGGACGGAGGCCGAGAGAGTCCGTGCGCGGCGTGGAGGGGAGGAGGAGACAGAGGAGCGGGGAGGATGGCGGTGGTACTGCTTTCTCTCTGGGTGCTAACGAGTGTCACCTGGGCCAATCCGCTGCAGGTGTCAGGCAACAGACACTCAGTCTACTGGAACAGCTCCAACATACAGTAAGACCACTATTTATTTTTTATTGAACCGTAACTTTTCTTAAAGGCGCACTGTGTAACTTTTCTGGAGGAGGGTCTGCCACCTGCTTGTCCCCATGTAGATGTTGTTGGTTTGCCAGGAATGTTACACAGTATGACATTACACTTTATATTCATGAAGACAAGCAGGTGATGCCACCAGGCCAGATATGTGGAAAGACAGCTCATAGTTATGCATGTTTGAAGCAAAACACCTTCAGTACCATGTTCTTTAGTACTATGGAACATTCCAGGCAAAGTAATAACACATCCATGGAAACAGAAACAAAAGGTGACCAATCCTCCACTTAAGTTACATAGTGTGCCTTTGATTGCATGTGGATTTGGTGTTGACGTGTTAAAACAAAGCTATTTTTGTGGTAAGGTTGCAACCCATTGTCTCGTTCAGTTTATGTATTTACCCGAGCTTGAAGCTATTGGGTTTAGTATCCAACTACGGTGAAAATCTTTGAAATCCCACGTGGTTCTTGCCCTTAAACTTGATCAGTTGCTCAGAAACATTTAGCGGACTGTTCTAATCCCTATCCCACTAACAAGCGTCCGCTCTGCTTTCCTACCTTCACCTCTATAGCCTATGTAACCTTTTATTCATGCTGCCAAGTGAACTACAAACCAACCAACGTGTGCTTCGTGTGCTCCCTCTCTCCATCCGTCCTCCTCTCCCTCTCTAAGTCTCTCACTATAGCTTTCCCAAGCCTTAGCTGTCTTGGCCACTATCTGGTTCAATTAGGAGCACTTCTTCATGGTGACCCCATTGTGTAGTAGCAGTGTCACTATTCAATCTCTCCTCCTCCTCTCCGCTGCTGCCTCTCTCCTCTCTCTAGTGCCCTCCTATCCTCCGCTAACTCCTTTCTCTTGTTTACACTCAGTCCGTTGGCCTTTTGGTTATCCCTCTAATCCTTCACTCCTCGCCCCATCGCGATTCAAGGGGAGAGGATAGTCTTTCTTTTCTTTGCTGAAAGCTGTCTTTAATACTGTCCTCCTAAGTCCAAGATCCTAAGAGCAGTGGAGCTATGGGTTGCACTGCCACAGTAGACTTATGGGAGCATGTACACAGAATGCAACATGTCTAACACGGATAGCTATCAGGATTATTCAGGTTAAAATATAAGCGTAAGAATTCATAATAAAAAGTGTGAAGAATGTTACAAGTCATTTCAATTCACTATAAATATATAAATCTTAAATGTTGTTTTATCTGGAGGCTTGTGCCCAAATAACTACTTTGTCATTTTGAATGTTAGTTTTCATAACTCTGGTGACATACAAGAAGAATGTAAATGTAATAGACAACGCTAATGAAAGAAAATGAAGGATTTGATTGTTGTTTGACTGTGGGATCCATAACTGTGACAAATGGCGAAATAATGATGTTTCTTCTCAACATAATTGTAACATTAAAATGTGATATTGTGACAGCTCTAAGCACATTGCAATAAGTAAATACAGTGACTTATAGGTTTTTGGTAGTAAAATATTGCTGTGGAATCAGCCCTGGTTTAGTCCTGTTTTGCGGCTGAATACCTTCCTGCTGTTGCACTCTTCACTCTTGGCATATATGTAATTTTTTTCACATAAAACTTGAGTGGTTCCTCATAAGGCTGTTCCATGTTTAGTACAGTATTCTACCTTCTATTTCTACAGTATATAATTTGCTGTCCATCATTTCTCGAGTGCAGATTCTCTCTATAGTCTCCATTTTGAAGCGCTCATGTCTCTTTCATTTTCCACATGCGCCCTGCTGGTTTTTTTATTCTCAAACTTTATGAAATTTATTAGTGGTAGTAACGATATAAAATGGCGGCAAATACACCAACTTTCTTTCCAAATCTGAGGTTAACGCTAGATTTGATTTGACAGTGTACCACACACAAAAACCTCCTCCAAAAATAATAATAATAATGTGAAACAAGTGGATTCATACCTTTCAACTGAACAATCGCTCATAACGGGACAACTACATAAGCTACTGTGTGAAATAATGGACCCGTAAAATATAAAGTTATTGGTTTTGCTTGGATATTGTAAACAATATTAGTTTTCCTGGAAGTGAGAAAATTGTTTCTACTCATTTTCGAGCTGCTCATATTGCATTCAGGACCTGCATCTCATACATTTTAGCTGATATCTTATACTTTTAATATAGCCTCATCTCATGTAATGTTCCAGGCTTTTTGCTGCGTAATAATTTGATGATAAATGCTAATGAAATTCTACCTTCGGTTTTCATATGAGAGACCAAAGTTGATTTTGATAAAATGTGGAGAGAGGGCTCAGAGGCATTGAGGAATAAAGCACGTGCAAACTGCTCCTCTAGCATACCTAATCTATTCTGAAATGTATCTGTAACTAGTCTGACAGTACACTGGGTAAAAAATATGCTGTTATTTTCTGACATGGTGGAGATAGGAGCGCAGCAGTGTGAAAAGACCTGACCCTTAACCTGACCTGTGCGCTGTGAGCTGGGTGATCTGCTTGCTCCCTGCCAGTATTCTTAGCTCTATGTGTGAGTATATGTGTGTGTGTGTGTGTGTGTGTGCGTGCGTCTGAGGAAAGACAGTGGTTAATTAAAGAATAGTGCATCTCCAAGGACCTGCCTCGTCCCTGATCCTTCCATCCTTCCCCTGCACTAGCCTCCTCCGAGCGCAGTGACAGGCTAAGAGCAGCCAGGAGGGACAACTTTTTCTATTCATCTTTCCATGGCAGCACAAAATATTGCAAATGTGTCTTTACTGTTAATGCTATGGTTTTGCACTGTTGAGATTAGAAAAAAGCAAAATGTACCAGTCTGTTATTAGGCTACTTTTGCAACATAAAGCAAAAAAAAAAAATCCAATTGATACTAGTATTTTTATGTGTTTCAGAACTATTTTGTCAGCACTTTTTTTTTGAAAATTCAATTTACTCAAAATGTCTTTATAAAATGTTCCCAAGCTTAGTTGCTTCATAGGTATGTCAGCATTCAGTTATGGTTAACAGTTCTCAGCCCTGTAATCAAATGCATGCAAGGAACTTACTTTACTATCACTTTTAAACCATACTTTACTATCACTTTTAAACCATCGATAAACATTGGTAACATTGGTAACATAAACAGTCAGTAGTTTGGACACGCCCTCTCATTCAATGTTTTTTTTTTTCTTTATTTTTACTACTTTCTACATTTTATATACATATATACCTATATACATCAAATATATAAAGTAAGATATATGGAATTATGTAGCAAGGAAAAAGTAAATAACTATACATTTTAAAAATTTATTTTATATTCAAATCCTCAAAGTATCCACCCTTTGCTTTGTCGAAAAATATTTAGTAGAGGTATTTAACTTTTTTCTTCACTACATAATTCAAATATATCTTGCTTTATTTATTTGATGTCTTCCATATGTATAAAACCTAGAAAGTAGTAAAAATAAAGAAGAAAAAAAAACCTTGAATGAGAGGGCGTGTCTAAACTTTTGACTGGTGTTGGTTAAACATACACAGTCAAGAGTTTGGACACACCCTCTCATTCAGTATTTTTTTTTTCTTTATTTTTAATACAGAAGACATATGAAGCAAGATATATGAAATTAAATAACTACAAAATATTTTTCGACAAAGCAAAAGGTGGCTACTTTGAGGATTTAAATATAAAATATAAAAAAATATATATTTATATTATATTTATTTATTATTAAAGTTATTTAACTTTTTTTTTTTGCTACATAATTCCATATATCTTACTTCATATTTTTGATGTCTTCTGTATGTGCCTCAAATGTAGAAAGTAGTGAAAATAAAAGAAAAAAATAAATAAACGAGATGGTGTGTCCAAAGTTTTGGCTGGTAGTGTAAGTATTAAGATACCCAAAGAAAGCAGACTTTTATATTTGACAGATGGACATGACGATTTCAGCCATTTTTGATCAATTATAAAGCGCGTTATAGCCCATAATACATGACTTCTACCGCACACCACTGCAGCAGCCTTACAACTTTACTCGACTTCCTCTATTTGTTTCAATATTTTAGCACATCCAGCGTTGCTAGCGTTGCCATGTGTGCGTGTTGCCGTTAGCGATGGGCCTCTCTGGAGTTGGTGGAAGTTGTAGTGCAGTGCGGAGGTTCGAGGGGCCAATATTCCGCAGTAGTGTGTCTGTCAGGCGCTGTAGTAAACACAGTGTAAAGCCTGACCCCGGGCCCTCATCAACCACCAGAGACGGACCGGGATTAGCTGCTCACAACGGCATTTATATTCAGGATATTTGTGTTCCAGCTCCACACTTCCTCACTGCTATTTTTAACAGAGAAGTGTGAATGTGTTATTAATAGAACTTCACAATATCACTGCGTTTTTTTTGTTTTGTGTTTTGTTTTATGAATGCAATGTGTGTGAATACAAATGTTCGGATTAGTGATTAGTATTTGCTAGGGGCGGGACGGGACAGAATTTTGATGACGCGAGACACGAGATGGGTCCACGAGAATGAGATGAGATTTAGAAATAATTTACAATAATCAGATCAGGTCACAATTTTGGTGGCATGATTTTTCATTTGTTTACATTTTTTTATATATTGCGTTGTGTTTTGTGTTAATATACCAAATTAAGTCATTTTCATTGTATGCTTTTATAGCTAGTGCATTAAGCAGTCTTTATGCTTTGAACAGACTTTCCATATTTAAACACCATCAATTCTGCAGTGTAAATCCCCTCATGCTTCACTGCAGATAATTACAATAAACTCAATATACAATATGTCTGTTTGCTGCTCAGAGCTGCTCAGTAAAGAAAACCAAAATGCCTTATCATGATCATTTGGGTCATATTTAAAATCATTATTTGAAACAGTTATTTGTGCATTGTTAAAAGTTAAACGAGACAGATTATCCAAAATAGACTTTTAAGAGGTTTTAACCATGCTATAATTGTTATCCCTTCTCATTATTTTCGAAGTTGTGTTTTTAAAGTAATTGCATGCATGTTTGAGTATTCTCCTTCAGTCAAAATGCCATTACACCTAAAATTCTCATTTTCCCCTACCCCCCATATACACCCACTGCCCTGTACTTTTTGTTTGTTTAAAAAGTTTCCTTTTGTTGACTGATTTAAAGGGCCATATTACGCTGTTTTCTGATCTGTTATAACGTTGTTTCCTCATCACATACATACCCGGAGTTGTCTTTTGTTTCATTCACACAGACCCTGCGTATTTTGGCTGAGATCTTCTCTTGAACCGAAAACACTCTGTTCCACCTTGTGATGTCATGTGATAATACAGGAAGTGCTCCACTATGTTTTTAAACTCTGTACACCGTCAGTAGAATCGTTTGGACAATTTCAGCCCTGGAATTGCCAATGTCTACGAAACAAAAGGTAAACGGTAGCTGTTAACTTAAACTACTACTACATGACATCACAAGGTGGAACAGAGCATTTTAAGCTTTGGAGATGTAGACAGACTAATAATAAAGGGTCACTCAAACATGTGTGAGCATTTTAACTTTGGAGATGTAGACAGACTAATAATAAAGGGTCACTCAAACATGTGTGAATGAAACAAAACACAACTCCAGGTATGTTTTTGATGAGGTAACAACATTATAACATGGCTTAAAGCTCAGAAGAGTCAAGTTTACGTAATATGGGACCGTTAACGAGTCTTTTACGCTGGATGCCCTTCCTAACACGACCCTACTGCTCTCTGATCCTCAGTCGTTTCATTCCGCAATGTAAAAGAAATATTCCAAAGTTACGTTTTCATTTAATTCAATAAAGCTATCTTACTTGACTTTTTGTGTTAATATTATGGAGAACTCTCTTCACTATCTGCCCGCTGTTACTGATATCCCATGGTGCACTGCTGCTGCGCCCCTTTTTGGCGGTACGATACGTGTGTGTGTGTATTACAGATGTCTGTGCTCATTGATGGGTGACCGGAACCAAAACAGAGCCATCGGCGCGTTAAATCAAACATTATCTCCAACACCTGGCAATTAAGCAGCGCCTCAGTGTAGCGGCGCCTCCAGACCACTGTGCACCGCTAATGCAATATCACACCGGCACTTATCCATTTGCATAATAAATGTCACTGATATCTCTTCATTTATCACTTGTATATTCAGCAGTGATCAGATCAGAGGCAAACAAAACGTGTTCCTGACTTTGCCCGTCATTGTCACCTCCACCGGTGTCATAATGGAGGCGAGCTAATCCACTGCTCATTAGAGGTGGGTAGAGTAGCAATAAATCTAAAAATGTGAAAGTCTCGTTAGGCCTGTCACGATAGCACATTTTGAAGTGCGATATGTTAATGATGAAAATGAAGACGATAAACGATAATATTGAAACTACTTTATGCCACTGACACAATGGCCCTAAATTAGTATTGTCCCAAAAACGATTCTAAATGAGCAACGCTGCTAAAAAAACACGGCCGGCAATAAACTAAGAGCAGAATGAAACACTTCTGGAGTTAGATTCTATCAACGTAGTGAGT
Source organism: Periophthalmodon schlosseri (assembly GCA_000787095.1). Taxonomy (NCBI): domain Eukaryota; kingdom Metazoa; phylum Chordata; class Actinopteri; order Gobiiformes; family Gobiidae; genus Periophthalmodon; species Periophthalmodon schlosseri. Next base: position 24,637 of record KN485725.1, read on the forward strand.
AATAGAAGTCATTTATTTAAACCTGTGTACCTCAACTCTACAAACAACAGTGAACAAAAAGTTCTCATCTAGTACAAAGAAAAAGTACCCATGATACATATTGACCCCCAAAAACTATTGTCCGAATTCGATATAGTACTTATCGTGACAGGCCTAAGTATAGTATTATATTTCATGGACAAGCAAAACTGGATACTTTGGTGCCACAAACGCAATTTCATAATCTGGTAACGAACTTTTAAACTCACACCTGCTCCTGCTTTTAATGTTTTAAATGGACTTATTTGTTTTGTTTGTTTTTTGTTAGTATTTTTTCTCTATTTTGAACAGGGCTCCCATGAAAAAGTGAGTCTAAATGCTCTCATTGTGTCTCCCTGTATAAATAAAGATAAATAAAGTCAAATAAATAAATAGATATTTTAAATTATGATCCAAGTAATTACTCAAATAAAAGTAAAAAAAAAAAAAAGTTGTCAAGTACTGAGTAACTGTTTGGTTTAGTCGTAAAATCTGCTTTATAATTTATGTAATCTAATAATTTCATCTGACATAAAAAAAAAAACAAAAAAAAAAACTAATTTTGAAACATCTTGCCATATATGAAAGTAAAGTACAAGGCTGACACAAGTAGAAACAAGAGGGATGATTCAAACTATAATTATTCAAGTAAAACTAAAAACTTGGCACCAACACTTTTCAAGTATATAATATATAAACAGTATGTAAAATGCAAGAAATGCAAATGTTGACATAAAGGCAAGTCTTTTGAGGCGTAGCAAAAATGTAAAAACTCCACCCTGGCCTCTGAAAGTCATTGCAGTGAATACTAATGGTGGTAGTAAGAATGCATAAGGAAGCGAAGAATACCATAAGTAAAAGTCTGCTGTGATAAAACTACAAATTCAAACTGTTATTCAGATAAATCTGAGTGAGTCGTCAGATCCTCATGTAGTAAATGCATGTGGTAATGAGCGCAGGCGTAGTCACCCAACTTGTCAGAGAGGGGCAGAGGAGATGGTTATGAGAAGGCCGATACTAGAAAAAACAAAACAAAGCAACAAATGAATTCTGTGAAGAGGGTCATCATAATAACCATCATACACCTATCCAGGGCCTGATCCATGCGGTGAAAACTACTCATTGTGAATTTATGTTGGAGAGACAGAAAATAGAGCCATGTGAATTAAACAGGCCAATCAAACATCCCCCTGACAGCAACACAAGGCTATCTGTCTCCCAGCCCCACTTAAGAAAAGAACATTTACATTTATGAATATCGCCACAAAACAGGGGATTCGTCAAAGCCTATCTGAGCCTTGTGCGTGGTGCTCGTGTCTGTGTGTGTGCCTGTGTGTGTGTGTGCGGACCATCTATCATCGCCGTGTGCCGTGATGGTGTAATCAAACTGCGACAGGGCGGACGTGTTAATTGTAGAAGGGAGCAATCATTTAGCTGGGCAGTATTCAGCTTACCAGCCGCAGCGTATGTTTAAAATGCGCATGGTTCAGATGAGGGCTGGGCAATATGGCTATTAAATAGGGCGGAAACATAAAACGAATTGAAATCGCAATGTAATCGAAATCGCAATCCAATAGGAATCAATTTGAATGGACACAGTTAACAAATCACAAAGACTAAAATTTTTGAAGTACCATAATTTCATCCAAAAACAACAAAATCTCCTGTCGTATTCTGCATAAAAACAGCTAAGCCTGTAGTTTAGCTCTGTACCAACATGTTCTGAAATACATGTGATTCTTGTATTAGTTTGAAATAGGCTTATAAACTGACAGTCTTTTTGTCAATTGTCCTGTGTTTAAAATGTGAACTTTGAACAGAATCCTAATTTTAAAACGTAAACGACAATTGTAATGCTTGTCAGAAAAGTCGCAATTAGATATTTTCTCCAAATCATTCAGACCTAGGATAAAATATAAAAACAGATTTGATTCTGAGACTATATGCTTTTTTTCAATGAGATCGTCATATGGGAATTAACTTTTCATCAGCGCCTCCTATTGGTCGGCCTCCTTCAAGCTTTGAGTGGTAGGTGGGTTTAACCAATTACAGTGAACTCTCAAAAGCAGCTGATTGTCTTTAGTTTCCCCTCAGTGGCAGATTGGCAAAAATATAGTAACAGCATGAATTATGACAAGATTGACGTCAGTATCTCAGCTCTGAAAAAAACTCTCAAAAAATCTGCTCTGAAACTTTTGGCCTGTCCCCCACCCGTAGTTCAAACACAATTGCCTTTTTAGTAACGCGTATGGGGCCAGTTAACTTTATGGGCTCCCTCTCCAAATAATAATGTTATACCAGACACGTAGGCAGCTTTTTATAGTGCTGTCTCAGGTAGCCCTTCAAAACTTGGAATTGAATGAAAAATACTTTTTTGAAACTTTTTATACCAGAGGGTTATCGCAGCCATATATAGGGAGATAACAACAACTCATGTTTTGATGATTGATCTATAGGTGGAATCAACTTATTATTTTTATCCAGAGAAACACATAGTCCATTCGTGTCAAAACAAACTTGGCGGATTACGAGTAAAAAAGGAAGACAGAAAAATAACACAGAGGAATAAGAAACGGCGAGGATTTCTGCAGAATCAACAATGGAAGCACCAAACGCCTAGGTATCTCAGGTAGAAGAAGTTATAGATTTTATTCTGAATGACAGTGGTGGAAGAAGTATTTTGTGCAGATTTTGAGGTCTAATAAAGCTTCAAATGTAGTGATTTTGATAGATTTGTGCTGACCTTTGTTCAACAAAAACAACTGAATCGATCTTTTTTATGTTTTTGTTTGCTCAATTTCTAAACATGTTAAAATTAAACCCTCAGCCTTTTCAGCAGGTCTCAAACCATAATAAAAAAATACTTTTTACTTTTACTTCATTACATTCAAGACATTACATTGAAAAGTAAAAGTATCCATCTACTTAAGTAAAGTACAGATACCTAAAATTTTTACTTAAGTACAATACTTTACTACTTTTACTTTGTTACATTCCACCACTGCTGAATGATACAAGATTTTTTGAGACCTGTATTTGAGACCTGATACAAATTATCCTCCAAAAAGTATTCTATATGTACAAAATTGTGAAAAAAAACAAAAAACAAACTGTGATAAAAAAAAATAACAGAATGCTACTCTTACATAGCTAGTTTGTGTCTATAATGAGTCATTGAAGTTCAGCTCAAATCTCATCGTGGTACAGAAAATTATCCAAATATTTCCCACTAGTACTAAGAAAAAGTCCCAACGATAAATATTGACCGACAAAAAGTAAATGGTCAAATGGTCACATGTTTATATAGCGCTTTTCCACATTCAAGGCACTGAAAGCACTTTACATCAAGGAACCACTCACCCGTCCACACACACGTTCATACACCAGTGTACGCAGACACTGGGGGCGAGGAGGGTTAAGCATTCATATGTGGGAACTGGAATCGCACCGCCAGCTTGTGGGTCAGTGGATCTGACTGGGGGCGGGAGGGTTAAGCATTCATATGTGGGAACTGGAATCGCACCGCCAGCTTGTGGGTCAGTGGATCTGACCACTCAACCAATGGAGCAGGATTTGAACCCGCCACCCGCTACTGTCGCCCCATCAGCCCCAGCCATGTGTTGAACAATAAGTCAATACAGCATTTATAGTGACAGGCTACCAATCCGAACACCCCAAAACTTCCATATATATATTTTTGGATTACCCTCATTGGCGGAATTGACTCATAAAAATCAGATTCTAGTTTTCTTGCGCTCTCTTTCCCGCTCAACCGCCTTCGCACCATAGCACGGCCCTCACCACAACACTGTATAGCTTCAGTGATCTGTTCATTACTAAAGAATAATGAGCTGCACAGAGTTGTGTGACTGTTCAGGTTGTGTGATATGTTGTGTGCGCGGACTTGTATGAAAACATCATTAATTAAAAGCAATAGGAGCACCTGTGTGAAGAATGGCCCGTGTTTGCATAATAAGATCCAGTGTGCCGTCTCTTTCTTGTACTATAGCTGTGTTTGGGTAAATACTTTCTCCTGATTGGACGCCTGTTGTGCGGGAGGTGAGCGGAGCAATAAATGACATGTACAAGGGAAGAAGAAAGCCGTGAATTATTCTTGTATCTGCCGTGTGATTTCTCTTTGGGGACGAGCTGGCTTCGTCTTATCGTGACTTCAGATGGAAACACACTCCCGCTGTGGTGGTATTTTTGGGCATTGTCTGGTTAATTTGATGGAAGCGAGAGCATTTTTTTTGTCAAATTAACTCCGAGTTGAATATTTCTACAATTACAATGTATAGCGTGTGGCTGTAGTTCACTAAAGAAATGAGGGAGTGGCAAAAACTATTACAATCTGACCATGTATGAGCCCAAACTGCACTTTCAAAACTACAACTGCACACGAGTTCATTCTAAACCAACTATTTCAAGGTCTGATGATATTGTGAGATTTAAGCCATGTTATAATACTGTTACCTCATCACAAACATACCTGGAGTTGTGTTTTGTTTCATTCACACATGTTTGAGTAATCCTGCACTATTGGGTGGCCTGCATCTCCCAAGCTAAAAATGCTGTGTTCCACCTTGTGATGTCATGAAGCAGTAGTTTTCATGTTAGCAGCTACTTTTTACCTTTAGCTCAGTAGACACTGGCAATTCCAGGGCTGAAATGATCCAAATGATTCTAGTGAAGGTGTATGGAGTTTAAAAACACTATGGAGCACTTCCTGTATTACCACATGACAGGTAACCTTAAGTATACCTGAACTGGTGGAAAATCCAAATTGTGATCGAGGCTATGAAAATGTGCTCACCCCGGCTAACCCCGCTTCCTCCCTCTATCGTCTGCTCCCATATTATGAGATTCAGAGCACTTCACTCGCAGAATACCTCATGAGCTTTCATTTATTCTGACAAAATATTCACATTTATGATCTGTTTGAAAAGTTGAAGTGGAACTATCAAATGTAGACGTTTTGCCCTGATACGGTCTCTTATATCTTCAAACTTACATGAGTGGCTAATCTGAAGCGTTGCTGTGTAAATATGTGGGATTGATGCACAAAATCCACAACTTTGGTCTTGTGTCAAAAGCAAAAGGGTTGTTGTAATGGTTTGACTCAAAGCAGCGGCAATGTAAGAATTTTAAAGTGTGTCTTATCCTTAAAGCGCCTGTATTACGCTATTTTCTGGTGTATGCTAAAATGTTGTTTCCTCATCAAAACATACTCTCAGACAGAAGACACTCTGTTCCACCTTGTGATGTCATGTGGTAATATGGTAATTGCCAATCTCACTGAACAAACTTGAAAACTACCACTACATGAAATCACAAGGTGGAACAGAGCATTTTAAGCTTTGGAGATGCAGACAGACTAATAACGCAGGATTATTCAAACATGTGTGAATGAAACAACACAATTCTGGGTATGTTTTAACAACATTTCAACATGGCTTAAAACTCAAAAAAAGAGTCAATTTTGTGTAATACGGGTCCTTCAGTTGTTTATCTCAAAGCTCAAAATAAGGTGCATTCTAAATAGGCCATAGAAAGTGTTTTGCTTTCTAAACCTGATGATGTGTTCAGCGCATTAAGACCACAGCCACCTGATCCACATCTAGTGAATTAATAAAATGAAACATAAAGTTGTGTTTCCCACCAGCGGCACAATTATTTTTGGTCTTTCACCCTCAGGGGAAGTGGTGAGGTGGGCTGATCTTTATTCACTAGATACAGATGCAGCATCTTTGAGCCAGACAGTGTAATGGGTAATATGCTGTCTCCCTGTGTCTGCCTATGAAAGTGAACTTGCTTTTTTAATCCCAATTTTCTATTTCAAAATTCAGTTCTATTCAGTTTTTTCTAATTATATTATTACGCCATTTTCTGATCTATGTTATAATGTTGTTTCCTCGTCACAAACAGACCTGGAGTTGTGTTTTTTTTCATTCACACATGTTTAACA
>KN485725.1:30639-42742 GCA_000787095.1 Periophthalmodon schlosseri
AGTTGTGTTTTGTTTCATTCACACATGTTTAACACACAAATCCTGCATATTTAGGCTGAGTTCTTCTCTCAAACTGAAAACACTCTGTTTTACCTTGTGTCATGTGGCAATACAGGAAGTGCTCCACTGTGTTTTGAAACTCCATACACCTTCACTGGAATCATTTGGATAATTTCAGCCCTGGAATTGTCAATCTCTACTCAACAAAAGGTAAAAAGTAGCTATTAACGTGAAAACTACCACTTCATTACATCACAAGGTGGAACAGAGCATTTTGAGCTTTGGAGATGTAAACAGACAAACAATGCAGGATTTCTCCAACATGTGTGAATGAAACAAAACACAACTCCAGGTATGTTTTTGATGAGGTAACAACATTCTAACATGGCGTAAATCTCACAAGAGTCTATTTCGCGAAATATAGGACCTTTAAAGTGCACTATGTAACTTTTATGGTGGCGTTGGCCATCTGCTTGAGTCCGTGGACATATTATTGCTTTGCCTAGATTATTCTACAGTATCACATTAACCTTTCTCCATGGACACAAGCTGGTGACGCATTACAGGTCACTGTGAGAATTCGTTTTTCAAGGCAATAAATACACCTGTAGATAAACAAATGCAAGATAGCTATGGTTATTCAAGCAGATGGCGAGATTAAATTGAATTGGAAACAATGATTATTATTAGCGAGTGCAAATCTATTTAGTTGAACCACTCAATTATATCCTTACGTGAACCTTGACTTATAGAGCAAGAGCGTAAATTGCTTCTGTCTCCATGTTGTTCTCACAGATTACTGTTCATTTTTCATTTAGGGCCGCTATCCTTGGATGCCATTATGAATTCAAATACTGTATGCGCTAAAAGAATAATTAGGATTAGGCTGTTAATCTAATGACATGATCTGTGTTTGTGTGTGGATATGGGACAGCATTAAGCATGTTACAGTCTGAGTCAGTGCTGGGGATGTGCTTGTGTCATCACACTTTTTACACAAGATTAAATTAGTGAGCAATTGCCAAATAAAAATATACCACACACAAATGCACAGATGTTGCCAAAATATCTATCAGCATCCTCCTGTATTTTGTAATGGCAGAAACATGAACATAGGGAGCAAACACGCTTCCCATTGAAACACATGATTCAAACCCATATCAGAAAAAACATATTTTACATATTATGTGTAAGTGGTGAAGATAAGTCCATTTCTTACACCCAAAGCGTTTTATTTTGTATTTTCTGATTGTATTTAAATAATTTGTTTAAATAATTAAGGCAAGACAAGGCAAGTTTATTTGTATAGCACAATTCGTACACAAAGTAATTCAAGGTCTTTACAGAATAAGAAAGACATTAAAATCACAATACAACAAATTAAAACATAAATAGTCATCATAAAATTACCTTTAAAAAAGAAGAGTGCGGAACAAAAACCTTCCAGTCATATGCACAGCTAAACAGAACAGTTTTGAGCCTGGATTTAAACATGGTCAAAGTAGAGGCCTGTCTCACATCTTCAGGAAGACTGTTCCAGGTTTTAGCTGCATGAAACTGAAGCATTTATTTTAAAGCAATTATTACACCCCACAAACGTGCTGTGCCTTTACATTGTTAAACATTACCCCCACAATGAAATAAATGCTTTTATTTGAACCTGTTCTTTGGTCAAAATGTTACACGGTGGGGCTTTTAAGTTAATATGTGATTAAGTCTTATTTATTTCCCATGTTGTGTCAAAGCCGGTGAACCTGTCCCCTGTCTAACAGATTACAGAGCCTGCCGCAGCCGCCTCTGTGGATCCCAAAGTGCTGATTTGATGCTGTTTTTGGCAGTGTGACCTGATGTGTGAGTATTTCGGGCCATGACGGTTAATAGATGACATCATTAGGCGCGCTCCTGTTTGTCTTTCTGTTCTTCTCGGCTCCATTAGAATACAAATTTGCCTGTACACAAGTGAAGGTTAGTGACTGATGATCTTTATTAGGGCTCGTGGAAAGTGCTGGGTGGACACTGTGCCTCAGATGTTTGTGAGAAGGTCGCTCCTTGTTAGCTTGTTAGCATAGCGCTCCAAAAGGGCCTTCTGTTAGCTACACCTGTGCTGCTGATGAGCGCCAGGTGCACCGACAGAGCTGGAATGCCATCTCCACATTCTTACTTTTAACTTCTGATGATGGCCTGATTTGGAGTTTGTTCTTTGTTGGCTGCAAAGTTCAAAGAGTTGATCGAGCAGTACTCAGGTTTTCTGCCAAGACGATGGTGGAACAATGAATCCTTATTGTATTTAGAGAGCTTTTTGTGTGTGCAGTTTCATAAAGATCCTATTTTTCAGAAACATTTAAATTCCCAATAAAGAGAACGTATTTGAATGCCTCAGTATTTGTAATGTAGAAAGCAAGAAGACAAATTAAAGAGGGATTGAAAATAAAGGCAGTTGCAGAACATTTAAAAAATATTTCAGTACAAAGGAACAGGGTCAATTATTTGTCCCCATGTTATGAATGACATTTTGCTGCATCCTTGTGGCTCATAATTGGAGATAGACGGATATTTGGACTTTTTATTGTATCGGCTATCGGCCTTATATCTCCAGCACAGGCCGATATTGTTTTGGTCGATCTGCTGCTTAAAAATTGGCCCAACATATCGGCCCTTATAGCGCTTTTCCACCTTCAAGGCACTCAAAGAGCTTTACGTCAAGGAACCACTCACTCGCACATTCATATACCAGTGTGTGCAGACACTGGAGGCAAGGTGGGTTAAGTGTCCTTGGGCAAGACACAACAACAGCATTCATCTCTGGGAGCTGGAATCGCACGGCCAACCTGTGGGTCAGTGATGTTTATGTCAAGAGCGGGATTTGAGCAGCCAACCTTCGGATCAGTGGACGAACACTTTACCAGCTGAGCCACTGTCGTATTCTAAACAATCGTATCGGTCGATCTCTACTCATAATTTGATACTCTCTGGAATTTGCAGTTATGAAAATCGAATATTTAACTTCTCTAATACCTTGGCATTTGTTCTGATTTTTTATGTTGTGTTGTATTGTAATGCAGTCCTTGTCCTTTTGGCTCAGATCCATAACACTGTCTGTCAGAATCATCCCTATGAATAAATAGATGAATCTTTTTTGGACTGTAGCGCCTGATAACAGTGTACTGCTGGATGTGTGTGCGATTTGCAGAAGTTTCAGTAACAAGTAAGTTGTCATGTTTTTTGCTGATTCAAGTTTAAAAAGCACCCTGCAAACAATTTCTTTTGAATGTCATATCACTGGAAGACCACCTTCTGTTGTTGTCCCAGCTGTAATGGAGGGGTTCAAGTTCTCCCAGTTTTAGTCACAAAATATTTACTCTGAGGCTGCGGTCACACTGGTCCTGGCTTTGTCCTGGTTTAGTCCTGTTCTAGTCCAGGTTTAGTGTGGGATGTGCAATTGTAAAAATACTAACATTTTGATAAGAATTTGACAAACATTTATGAGCAATTCAAACTTTAAATTCAAAGATCTTTACTCAAAAAAAAAAGTGAATTTTGATTATTAAAAAAAGTTGAATTAATACTTGAATATTTTCATTCAACCTGTACTACGTTTAGTTTTTGATCTGACTGTTTATGTCACCTTCACTTTACTGTATCATTTCCTATGAGACCATGTGAATGAAAGTTAAAGGAGGAACTAAACACCAAATCCACTTTCTTTCACTACTGAACTGTGTATATGGTGTTTTAATGGCATTATCTACTGTTCTTAGTTATTTTTGGCAACTTTAGTGCAAACTGGGCAAATTTGCAGCTTTCCGGTCAAAAATGCCTAAATCTAAGTCTGTGCTGCCTTCAGTAGCCTCTGCAATTTCCAGTAGTTAGTGACATCACACAGCACTGCCCTGATACAGCCCTGATACAGCCAGCAAGCGTGGATACCTGTTAGACCAATCACACTGTTCCTTATACCTCCTTATACCTCACTCTCTTCTTCAGTCCTCCAGGTACTGCCCAGTTTAGCAGCTCCATTTGAAATGTAGCTGTGAGCGGAGTTGTAGGTGTTTAATCCCACTTTAACTGCGTCAATAATTATGAATAATCATTATAATCGCAACACTAACATTCGATCTTCTTCTCTTCTTCTTCTTCTCTTTAAGTATTATCTATATAGTTTTCCCTATCGTCTCATTTGAACCTGTTCTAATCCCAAACTCCAGACTCGAGGGCAGATGTGCGTACGGTGATAATGACAGTGCCGCCTCTCCTCCGTCTGAAGCCATATGCTGAGGCTGATCACACAGAGCACAGTGGGCCAGTGTTAATAAACTCAACAGACGCCACAATTAGGAAAACTGCGCACAAAGACAATACAGGAGACAGGGCTGAAATGCGGCTCTTTTCTGCCAAACACGCGGTCGGGAGCCAGCTGTCACACACCTGGACAGAGGAGCAGCAGGAGACCAGCCAGTGTCTACTCCAGCCTGCATATTGTAATAATTATGGTTGTGTGTATTGGCAACACACAATACATTATTTCTGTCATGGCGTTTTTTTGATGAAGACGACGACTGGGTGTTTACTGATTTATGGGCTAATCAACTGACAGCGATTTTGGGATTAATTAAAGGGCACACATTGCGCTGTTGTCGCATCTATGTTATATTGTTTCCTCATCAAAAAACATACCCGGAGTTGTGTTTTGTTTCATTCACACATGTTTAACACACAAACCCTGCGTATTTAGGCTGATTTCTTCTCTCAGACGGAAAAAACCCTGTTCCACCTTGTGATGTCATGTGGCAATACAGGAAGTGCTCCATTGTGCTTTTAAAATCCATACACCTTCACTAAAATTATTTATATGATTTCAGCCCTGGAATTGTCAAACTACACTGAACTAAAGGTGAAAGGAGCTGTTAATTTGAAAATTACCACTTGATGGCATCACAAGGTATTACTCAAATATGTATCTTTATGAGGAGGTAACAGCATTTTAACATGGCTTACCATCTGATAATCTAAAAAGTGAAGCCATGGTTTCCTTAAAGAGGGGGCATTACACTTCTAAATATGTTGTGTTAGCAGTTAATACCCCATAGATCACCGTATTGCCTTTTATTGTTCTGAAAATGCTATATTCACTGAAACAACATATTAAAACGTTCAGTAACTTTGACACTCTGAGACACCCCTCCCTTTACTCTCCACGCGAAGTCACTCCCCCTTTAGAGTTCAGTCACATTACAATCGGCCTGCATTTCGCTAATGAAACTACTGCACATTGCATCAGGTTTGTCAAGTTGTAATGCATTGGGTTTTTTTCAGGCGTGTTTTTGATGAGGGAATATTATAACACGTTAGAAAGCTCCAAAAAGTCGATTTTGCATAATACCCCCTCTTTTAAAAATGTTACCTATTACGTTCAGCTAAGGTAAGGTGAAGTAAAGGCCCTGTACCATCTGAGAATCTAAAAAGTGAAGCCGTGGTTTCCTGAAATGTACAACTCTTTCATTTGTTAATTCTTAAAAAGCTGCTTTTTAATTATGGTTCATGATTATTATACTTAGACTTAGACAAACTTTATTTATCCACAAGGGAAATTACTTAGACACAGTAGCACAAAAAGCAAAAAATAGATGCTAATGAAATTCAAAGACTAAATAATTAAAGTAGCAAAAATAGAGAACGATTTTTGTCGAATAAGGCACAGATATAACTGCTATTTTGGAAGAAGTAATGATATGTGAGGGGACATTAAACCAGTGGTTAAAAATTATTGTTTTAATTTATTACTGTATTTTTTATTTAATTGTAATTTTATTTTTATTTTATTATTTTTTTTTACTAAAATCTTAAAACCATTTTTATATTGATGTGTTGGCAGTGGAGCAGCTTTCACTCACTAATATGACAGTAGTTCAATCCCAGCTTCGACTGGTGGTCACATTGTGCCCTTTGGCAAGACTATTCACTGGTATGAATGAGCACGTGCGAGTTTGTGAATATGACACATAATTCATAACCTTTCCTGCCCAGAAACTATGGACAATGTACTCTAGGTTTTTAGCAACAGCTTTTTTTATCAGAACAATTTAGCATGATTTGATTTCTAGGGCAGAAGGCAGAGTTCCTCCTTCTTCACAAAAACTGCAGATTTGGGCTTATTCAGTCTTCGCAGCGACCCGGGGAGTGAGACAGTCTTTAATTGAGGTTTTATCCATTTAAGCTGTCACTAAGAGGCCAACGCTGAAACCTTTTAACCACTCTCCTCCCGGTAATGACACAAATCAGGCGTGTGTGTGCTAGCTAGTGTGTTAGCGCTGGTGAGGAACAGGGTAATTATGCGGAAATTGGGAAATGGCTAAGTGAATTATGGCCTTGTTTGAACAGAAAGCTTTAATCAGGGCACGGAGGGAGCGCCCTGTTCCCTGTAGAGGCACCGCACAGACCCCCGTAGACCACAGGGAGAAGCAGAGGAGGGTCTGAGAGTGTGGTCTGAAGTACAGCTATCAAATGGGACTGACGGGATAAGAGCCGCTGTGAAGCACCTGTGGTCAAGAAGCACTTTAAGGTGGGCAGCAGGTTTCTGAGACAAACTACAGCAAAAAGTGTCTGATAGGCCGGTCACGATAACACATTCTGAAATGCGACATGTTGCTGAATAAAATATAGAAGATAAACGATAATATTAAAAACCATTATGCCACTGAAGCAGGATTTCCCCGAAAAAATGTTTCTATATGTACAGTTTTATTAATCAGCATGAGCTTTAGTAAATAAATGAAATGCTTAATGAGTCATACAAGTTATTTATTTCACCTTTTACAGCTCAAATCTTCAGAAAAGTACAAAAAATGACAAAAAGTTCCGCACTAGCACAAAGAAAAAGTACCCATGATAAATATTAACCCCTAAAAGCCGATTTATACCACAAAAACTATTGTAAATCTACAATATTGTTAAAATAAATATGAGCTGCAATAAATAAACAGCAGAATGAAACACTTTAGATGCATCTGTAATGAGCCACAGAAATGATTCATTCAGCCTTTTCATATTGCCAAAATATAACCAGAAAGTACCCAGTAGTGCAAAGAAAATGTACACACGATAAATATTAACTCCCAAAAAATATTGTTCCATCTAATATATATTGAACGATAAGTAATTAATGTGACAGACCTAGTGTCTGAAACTTTTGGATGTTGTGGTGGGTGTAAGAAATTGAAAACTTTGAGCAGAGAAATTCTGGTATAGTATGAGAACTAAATCAATGCAAACTTGAGCATTTCCAAAAAAAAAAAAAATCTGTAAAAAGGATGGGCATAATCGTAGTGATATGTGCTCTGTTTCTTTGTATTGTTGTAATACAAATCTTGAGGAATCCATTTTTTTATTTCACACATTTTATTCTTTCAAATCAAAGTTTGGTTATACTAGAGGCGGGTGACATAATTGACAAAAATGACAATATTATGGCAATCCAGAAGAAATGTGCTCAAATGTGCAGCTGAAAGTCTTGCTGCGACTTAAATAGGATGGAAACTCCACTGCAAGATTCTGTTGTTTTATACACCTCCTTTTGCATCCTTTCTTTAATTTGTTTTAATTATAAATGAAAAATGTTACATATCTCCAGAATTCACGATAATATGAATAATTTGATACACTGCCTCTACCAGATAATGCTATGATCATTTTATTTTGAACATGTTTTAACCAATGATGTGGCTGAGTGTGTGATGAGTCAGACTGCAGTGTGTCTGACACCTGCTGCACACTGTCGTCTGTCTCTCATCTCCCCAAAGAATTTCATTTTGAGGAGTTTGTAGTGTTTGTTTTCCACTTCTCTCAGTGTGATAGAGGGTCAGTGTCCTGCAGTGTACGCCTCATGTACCTGTCTGTACCCCTGTGTACCTGTGTACCCCTGTGTACCTGTGTACCCCTGTGTACTTGTGTACCAGTGTGTGTCCGGGAGCTGGTTCTGCTCCGCCTGTGTTTGCGTTGGATCGATGGCATCCCGCAGACACTATGCTTAGTGCTTCACACTTGTATGTCTTCCTCTCCTCCTCTCTCTTCTTCCTCTCCACCCTCACCTCACCTCCCCTCCTCTCTCCTCTTCCTCCCCACCCTCTCCTCTTCCTCCTCTCCTCCACTGCTCCTTTTGGGGTCCTGACTTCCTCCTCATGATTCTTCCTGTACATTCTCATAATACGCTCACGCACAGAGCCAGTGCTGATGAGGAGGAGGACTTGTACTATTTCTTGGCTGCGTTTTTATGAATGCTTCCGATTCTTGACTCTGGGTCTTGGGCCAAGTGTATTTTTACTGTATTTTTTAGCAGCTTTCCCAGATTTAATAGGATTTGCACAGCTTTGGTGGTAGACTAATACAACCCGAACAGAATTATAAGAATGAAATATTTTTATATGAAAGAGAATACTTTGTATGCAAAAGGGATTATGTCGGGATTTGTGCTCAAAGTGGCACTGCAGTAATTCTAAGGTTACATTGAGCAGCAAGACACACAATAGGGTACAGTTTAACTTCCATTAGCAAATGTACACGTCAAGCACATTATTTTTCAATCTAGCATTTAGGGCCTATAATAATATAATAAACAGACTTTTTTGAAAAACATAAGACTAAAATTTTAAAATGTTTCTGTAATCGTGTAGCTAGTTAGTCTTCCACTCTGGTAGAGGTGGGCAGATTATGGTGAATGGTAAATGGTCACACTTTTCCAACTTCAAGGCACTCGGAGCGCTTTACACCAAGGAACCACTCACACCTTCACACACATTCATACAGTGTACGCAGACGCTACTGCACAAAATGTACATTCATGAAGCGATACCAACAGTACGCGAGCTGGGTTAAGCGTCTTACCCAAGGACACAACGACTGCATCTGTGGGAGCTGGGATAATTTACATTTGTCTGAAACACATTTATCGTCTGAAAATATTGTCATCAGGATACTCCCGAAAACATATATACAGATATTCGATTTTAATTAATGAAGCTCGTCCATGTTTTTAAAGTCCATACGCGTGTTGTGATCATGTCAGTGTTCTGCTCGCCTCTTGAGTGCAGTTAAGCATTTTTGGAGGTACTGTTGTTTTTTTTACCTTATTTCATTTTTAAATTGAGAATTAGATGAAATGCTTGGTTTTGTTGTTGATTTAATCTGAAGTGGAAGCTTTAAGAGTTCAGTATCTGCGTCATGCGTGACACTGAGTCATGGGAGAACGTCAGTGTGGCCATTATAGTTTGACAGAAAGCTTTCTAGAGGAAATGTATATAAAACACTATAATTTAACATAAGAAACCTGATGCCCTGCTTTTCAGCTATTGTTCATTTCTGTTGTGGGGGAAGGGTAACTGTTGTATTGAAGCTTCCGGCAGAATACACACTTCTTCTATACTTTATGAAGATGTGAGTGTGGGCGTGACTGACAGGGTGGATTAGCCAATCAGGGACACGCACGGCCCGTCAGTATCAAAACAAACATGGCTGCTTACAAGGATAAAAGAAAAGGAAAAATACATGGGACTGAAAAATGTCTCAGATTTCTGCAGAATCATTGACCAATGCACTGAACTGTTAATCTGAGGGGAGATAAGTTTCTGTTCTGAATGATGGGCGACTGTAGCGTAGTTTGTAGAGTGTTGGTCTTCTGATCCGAAGGGTGATGGTTCAAATCCCACTCATGACATAAAAAAAAAAGCAGTCACTCGTGGATCCACTGACCCACAGGTTGGCAATGTGATTCCAGCTCCCACAGATGCCCAAGGACACAACAGATGAATACTGTTGTTGTGTCCTTGGGCAAGACACTTAACCCACCTTGCCCTGAGTGTCATGGTGCTGTCTGAATCAGTTAATAAAAAGTGATTTTCTGGACTTGCCTTTGTTGTCTAACTCAAAATCATCCACAGTGTTAATGTATGTAATGCACATGTTTAGACCTCATTGCCTTGGGCCACGTGGAGAAGAACGCTGAGTTTATGCAAATGATGAGAGTGAATGTACACAGCTGTCCCTTACGTGAGTGGCAGGAGACCCAACATGGCGGCGCTTTGGTCCACACGCCCACGCTGTCTGCAGACTGTGCTGTCTGCTCCCACGCACAGGCACAGGGAGGCCTCTTACACCCCCATACCAGGAGAGGTGGGCGACGTGTTATTGTCTGCAAGATATTATCTAAATCTTGGTTTTGAAGATACGGTAAATTAGATTGAGTCTAGAAGAGATAATAAAAAAGCTGCAAAAAGATCAAACTGAAAATGAAAAGTGAGTTTATTTGCAAAAACTGGCAGCATAAAAGCATGTGAGCCTTATGTTTGACTGCTTGTATAGTAGGGTTTTAACAGCCAAATCTGTTTTTGTGCAATATAAATGTAAAAATATCAAATGACTCATCAGTCACTTCCACTGGACTTTACTTTCACTAATTTTACAGTTAAATGTAGTAATGTAATGTAGTTCCACACAAAGTGTAGAGAGATATATATATATCGGTTGGTCGATATATCAGGCCGATATTTGAACTTTTTAGCATATCGACTATTGACTTTAAATCTCCAGCACAGGCCGATATTTTGTTTTGGTCAATTTGCTGCCTAGAACATACACACAAAGCTTTATAGTAACACGTTAATACAAAGGGATAGCTGCACAAAACGTGACTCCACAGCTCTCTTAAAGGGTTTGTGGTAAAAAAGGGCTGTGGATCAGTTTGAAGAAAATTTAAATGATATAATTTGAGGAAAATAATCAATATCGCCCCTATATATTAGCCCAAAAATATCGGCAGATCTTATTGGCCAACGGTTGCTCTGTATTCTAAACAATCGGTATCGGCAGTGGCCATTTAAACACATATCGGTTGATCTCTAGTATATTGTGATCTTTCTACACTTTTTTACCTTTATTTTATATATTTCACATCTGTGCAATACTTGAACCTCAATCAAGTCACTTACGGACACATGTTGGCACATTTCTGATGGATCGGATGAAGGCTGCATTTTGTTCTTCGCAGAGGACATCTTATTATCTAAATAATTGCAGCCTTCGTGATTTCAGTTTGATTGTCATATACAGTGTGGCCTTTGACTGAACAGTGCACAAATATCTGAATAGGATCATCTCTAAAAAATATAGCGATTTTGTCAATATTGCCCTTCCTTGCATACAAATCATCATCACCATATACCAACTCCAAAAACTCCTGTAATAAAAGTCCAGGACGTCTGCCTACAGAGTTCCTAGTTTCTAGTACACCCGAGTGTGACTGGGAGGAACAGTGGAGCAGCCGCAGGAGCTGGAGACAGGGGGCTGTGCTGTTGGGTGCTGCTTGTAATGAATGTAGTTAAAAAGGATTCTGTGTCACTTCCCGAGAGGCGGAAATAAAGGGGGGAGGAGGAGGAGGGTGGGAGACGGAGGTGTGGGAGGAGATGTTGTGAAATAGGATGTGTTTGTGTTGATGGAGTTTTTCAGCAGCGGCGAAACTCTCCTCCCATCCCAGCGAGGACCTGCATATGTGAGAGAGCTCCCTAAGCCCGAGTCGTACCACCCACTCACATTACCCTCATGTACTGGGCCCATACATATGCATACTACTCCACCTACTCCAATTTACTCTGCCTTGCACATAATCCCCCAGTAAAACCCATTTCACTGCAAATATCATTGTTATTGCTATGGCTGCATGCATGGATAATGTTACACAGTGTATGATAATGGTATGATATATGGGGATTCTTTCAATGACATTTTTCATTTGTATAGGGGGTAAGTGGTACGAGACACTGGATTTACTGCTTAAAATAAGGGGTGTATTACATTAAATCAAAGCAAAGGATTAGGAGGAAGTCGGAGTAAATTATTGTGTAGTTTTTGTTTTATAACATACGGGCCAAAAGTGGTGCAGAGGGTTAAGCATTCTCCAATGGAAACCGGGGGATTACCAGTTTGTATCCTACCTGATGTGGGATGTGCGCTGACATTTCATCCCTGTTTTATTTACAGTAATACGGTTGGTTGCATCAATAAGAGATCTTTAATTCATGAAGCTCCTCCATGTTTTTAAAGTCCATACACTTTCCCT
>KN485725.1:46796-59598 GCA_000787095.1 Periophthalmodon schlosseri
GGGGGTCCCCCCCCCCCCCCCCCCTGCCACTATTTTCCGTCAGTCTCGCACACTGTGTCCGCTGTGGCTGTGCGGAGTTCTGGTCACGCTTAAAGAGGCTTGCTTCTTGGGGGAGGCTTGGGGTCGGGTCTTAAGACGGCCATGGCGGGGGGTAGAAGGGGGGAGTAAGAGGAATGGGAGATAATAGCAACGGGGTGAGGGGGAGAAATGGAGGGTGGGGGGCAAGGATGGACCCCTGAAAAGAAGAAGATAGAGGGTGTAAGGTGGGTTCCTCCTCGGGACTATGAAAGCCATTTTGGTGCCATTGATGTATTCTAATGCTAAGTGTGTAACGCAGGGCCGCGACTGGTCTCTGGGAGAGGCGAAGCTTTGATAGGCCAAACCAAGCACCCAGACCAGATCCCTCACCGCTCCTATTCATATGCATATCTGTGTGTACAAATGTGGTAGCGCATGTATACTCTGTGTGTGTTTTTATAGGCCATTTAAGTAACTGTTTTGAGACATTTGTGCCAGCGCTAGATTGCACTCATTTCCATATCAATGCGCTCATATTTTAGCTTGTTTTTAGCATCGCACTGGCTAATCCTAAGTGACCCCCCTAAAGCACGCTAGTGGATGTTTTTATGTTGGGTGGCTTTATGCGTGTGCACCTAGCATAAAAGCAGGATTTGAATACAGAATACAGAGTTTGTGAGGCCTTAAAATGTGTTTACAAGAGCGTTTTGGTCGTATGCTGTTTATTACATAGACGGGTTAAAGCACAGTGGACCGATATGAAATGTGGTGCAGGCTTTTAAAATTGCCTACAAAAACATGTGGAAGGATCAGAGCCAAATAAATATCAAACTAAAACAGGGCGCAGTATTGTAATGGTTTAGGTCAAAGGACTTTTAGCACTTTCAGTTCAGGTAAACGCTCCGTCCATCTGCCTCTTCCAATGACAATCCACCTGCTGTATTTGCATAACATAATTTGTAACTCATAATGTTTGACGGTTGGTATCTTTGGTTCTTGTAATTACAGAGTCACGAAATCCTTACAAAAACACACATCTCTAGTCACTACACAACAATGCCAAAATCTCACGGTTAACGCTGTATTCACGTATAGAATAGTATATATTGGGAGGCTAACAGGACTGAAGAAATGCTACTTATTTAATGAAAATGTCTGGATGAGGCATTAGTGCACTCATTATTGTACGTTGGTTGCTCTGGAACATAGCATCAGGGTAGAGTACAAAACAACAAAACAATGCATTAGGGAAATGGTTAGGCTTGCTATGTATTGAAACAGTCCTTGATTTTGCAGTGTCACTATTTTTGTTACATTCATAGTAGGGTTGTCGAAAGTATCGAAAATCTGATATTAATTGAAACTAGATATTCATTTGACCAAGTACCGATGTTAAAAAAGTCACATTCACGGGACAGAAATCAACATTTCCTTGAATAGCTTAGAATGATGGAACCGCTATGGAACCTACCTGGACGACTGAGGGATTACACAGATATAAGGCCACATGGAAATAAATGGTATAAAAGAAAGTACTAATGTTGAAAATCACATTCTATTGTCTAAAGAAAGAGCGTCTTTAATTATCATTGTGGTATCGGAATCGGTATCGAGTCTATTCTTAAGTATCGAAATCGAGTTTGAAATTTTAGTATTGTGAAAGCACTAATCCATAGTCACCATACTGACCTTTCTTTGACACCGTCTGTAGACTCACTTGATCTAATGGGACGCTGAAGAAGCCCCAGTAGAACATTGTTCAGTTCTGCTTATAGATGTTTGATGGAATTTGGCAAATTGTATTCAGATTATAAACTACAGTAATTTCCTGGTTTCTAGTTATTGTATTTTTCCATAAATATTAGAATTTTTGGAATTCACATGAGTCACATTTATTAAAACACATCTGGTGCTCTCAAGGCCATCTGCTGAGGAGCCCACAGAACACAATGGCGAACTTAAATCCATCTCGCCCTCCTGTCCATAAGTCACATGATACATACGTGTAAGAAGTATGAAGCCGTGGCGTGTTTTCGTGTCTCTTTGTCTGGGTGGCGTTCCGGTTCCCAACCCTGATTAAAGCATGAAATTCCTCCCACATTGTAAAGCCCCAGGACGTCCCGCGTGGACAAATGCACACAAATAAGCACACTCTCACAAAGCAGGAGTCACACAGGCTGTTAATGAGTCCTGGGGCCAGAGAGGGCGCTCCGGTCGCGACGCTCTGTGGAGGTGTCAACAGAGCCGTGACAGATGCTGCTGGTGAAATGCCTTGCTCAAGGGTTTATTGTCTTGAAGAAAAGCCAATGGTCAGATTCAAGATTGATTATGTTGGTTCTTTTTTCCACATTTCATACACACACAGAGCATAGTCTATTGTGGGGCCTTAAGACGCCTCCCGTAGTTGACCCTCTAATCATTTTTCCGAGTTACTGACACTCCAGGAACATCTTTCAAGTTGGTGTTCCAAGACCGACAAAGAACCCGCCACAGGATCGCGCCTTGTCAGCAAAAAAATACAAGGAAAAAAATAAAAGGGAAAAAATCTGTTTTCTACTGATCTGAGAGTGTCATATTCTATTCTATCGTCTTTTATCTTTTATCTCTGACGGTTGGGATCTTTTGGTTCTCGTAATGACACAAAGAAATAAAAGACAGTCACAAAATCCTTACAAAAACACAAATTTCTAGACACTACACAACAATACACAAATCTCAGGCTTATCGCTGTATTCACGTTTTGAGTAGTACATATCGGGAGTCTAAAAGGACAGAAGAAATGCTACTTTAATAAAAAATGTCTGGATGAGCCATTAGTGCACTCATTATTGTATTAACCCAGATTATGACAAAAAGTGTTTTATGTTGGTTGCTCTGGAACGTAGCATCAGGTTGGTTTTCAGGGTAGATGCTGCTGCAGTAGAACAATGCACTAGGGAAATGGTGAGGCTGCTGTATTGAAACAGTCCTTGGTTTTTCAGTGTCACCATTTTTGTTACTTTTGCCACCCCTACTATGGATGTATCGAAAATCCTAGTATCAAAACTAGATACTTATTTGAGCAGGTATCGATACTAAAAAAGTCACGTTCATATTCATCATCTTTTATCTTTTATAATTTCTTCTCGTACTTTGAATAATATCTAATTACAAGGCAGTAACTACTTGTATTGTATTGCTAATGTTTTGCCCAATTTAATTAATTCATTGTTGTTGTTTTTTTTTATTTCCGCTTTGACCCATTATGTTTTGGGAATGTCCTTGGGCAAGACACTTAGCTCTGTCCTGTTGCAATCTTGTAGCAAGCCGAATAATTTCATAATGGACAAGGATGAAAAAAAATTACATTTGGTTGTAGTCCTTCAAATTTACCTACGTTTTTGTCAGGGTTTTGTTACAGGGACAAGTTTTTTCAGGTATGCGCCAAAAATAACAATAGTATTTAGTGGTTCTTAGACTGTATTCAAACTTGCCCACTAAACTGGAACTAAACCCGAAACTAAGCTAAACCTAGAATAGACCAGGACTAAACCAGGACTAGACCTTAGTCTACACCAGGGCTGACTAACGCGAGCTTAAACCAGGACCAAACTCTGACAAGCATCAACAGACTCCTACACTCTTTTCTCACTGTCTAGACTCCAAGCCGTATATGTGTTTTGGTCAAAAAATTGCCAGTTGTAGTGTGTGAAAGAGCCGTTCTCCTTCTTTACTTTTGCCTGGTCTGAAGAAGTTGATGGATGTTTGAGACAGTCTGAAGTGTGAGTATGAGTGGCGGCCTCTAAGGGTGGAGCAGGGCGGTGCGTCTGGGCTCAGGACACTGGAGGTTATTTGATCTCATTGTGTTGTTGGAGAGGAGCCGCTCTGGTGTTTTATGACCAGCGCTGTGGGGAGATATTCGGCTTCACCTGCTGCTCCTTAGCTATCTATCATCACTCCCTCTCCCTCCCTCCCTCTCTCTTTCTCTAACTCTATCTCTCTCACACACTCCCTCTCTGTTTCTATCCTCTGTCTCTCACTTGCTCAGTTTACTCTCCCTTTTTCCTCTCTCTCTCTCCCCTCTGTCTTTCTTCCTCTGTCTCTCCCTTTCTCCCTCCAGTCCTTTGCTTTGTCTTTTCTTCTTTCTCTCACCCCCCACTCTCTGCTTTCTTCTTCCCCACACTCTTGTACATTTTCTCCCTCCTCCTCTCTCTCTCCAACTCTGTCTCTCCCTTCAAACCCTTCACTTTTAATCTTTCTCTCCTTCATCTTTCTCCTGCTCAAGCTCCTCTGCCTCTCGTCCCCCTCTCTTTTACCCTTTCACCCCCCTCTCCCTCCCGCTTTCTCTCCCTCCTCCTCACTCCAACTCTGGCTGTCTTCCCCTTTCTCCCTTCCCTCCCCCTCTCCCTCCTTCTTTTCTCTCCAACTCCCTCTACCTCTCCCTGTATTCCTTTCTCCCTCTCTGTCTCCCCCTCTCTCAAATGCACTCTTTACTTTCGGCTACATCTGGCAGTCCCTGAAACACTTAGAGCTTGCCTACACATGATACATGCACCCTCTCTTTACAGACGGCTCCATAAAGCATGTCACTGGAACCTTAGAGAAAATTTTACAACCCCTACAAGTCAGCAGAAGTGTAGAAGCCAGACACGGGCCTACTGTGGCTAAATAACCAAAAGTGTTCAGTTTGTACCATTTATTTCAAGTAGCGGTCCTTTCTGTGTGGGGGTTCGAAAGTTATTCCAATGTATGTAGGATTTTTAAGGATATTCCATCTTCCCCTCATCTGCAAAAAATGTATCGTTTGACAAATGACAAATAAAGCACTGTACTTCACCTTATCCTGTAATGTTTGGAGCAGATGAGAAAAAATAGCAGAGATAGACACAAACAGGCCTGTCACGAAGAAAATATACACCATCAACGATAATAGTGAAACTAATTTATGCCACTGACACGATAACCCTAAAGCAGGATTATGCTCCCAGAACTATTTGAAATGTACAGTATGGTTAAAAAACACAAACTGCAATGAATAAACAGCAGAATGAAACACTTTGGTAGTTAATTTGTGTCTATAATGTTATTTATTCAACCCTCCACAGCTCAAATCTTATCGTAGTAACGAAAAATAACAAAAACGTTCTCTTTGGTACAAAGAAAAAGTCCCCACGATAAATCTTGACCCCCAAAAATGATTGTTCCATCTAACATATATAGTAATGATAGCGACAGGCCTACACGCAAACACACATTTTATTAGTAGATATTTTTGCCTAGGGATGAATTTTCAATAATTATTACTGTTGGAGAAATTCTGTTTTGGTGCTGTATCTAGGGCTCTCACTGCCAGTGCAGTCTTTGTTATCTTAGCCTGCATCATCAGAGGTATAATACTCCCTACAACAGAAACATAGCCAGACTGTTGGTCATTAAACTTCTCCTGTGTTAGAACTCCAGCGTCACGCCTTTTCTCTTCAGCTCTCGGGCTCCTACAGTTTATTCCACAATAATTACCATTTATATGTTTGCTCTTTATTATATTATATCATAACGTGTGAGCTACTGTGTCCAAATGATTTCCCTCGAGGATCAATACAGTTTGTCTAAGTCCAAAAACGTTATACTTGCATTAGTCTAACATATCTGTCTATGTATTGCCTCGTTATTTCAGTTACTCCAATGATGTACACATGAAACAAGAGAGACAATTTCCACTCTGTACATAACACTATTGGCGTTACCATCCGTGTGATAGAACACCTCATTGCCAACTGTTTGTGTGTCCAGCGTCGGCCCTTTTGTAAATGACTATAACGTTGTGTTCATACTTTAAACTAGAGACAAACAACTTCATCTTTGAGCCTGTGTTTGGATGGGTGATTGTGAAAGTGTAGCTGTGCTGTGTTTTCTTCGTTAAGCTGCTGTTAAGTGTTAAAGCGAACGGGAGCCAGGATTCAGCTAATGACTCTTTCTATACACTTCATCAGATTGCTTGCTCGCAATATTGCCTGGTATCACTCGGCGGCACCATGGCTCTTAATAGCGTGTGTACGTTTGTTAGTGTGTGTATGTGTGATCGCGTATTACGTCGTACACCCATTTGAGTTTAATAGGCATAGTGGAACAAGCACAGCGGTAATGCTCCGGCAACATGGAGTAATGACATAATAAAACAATTAAATATGGTGGTGCAGAATTACTTTTAGAACAAGCTGCACCCACAAGCAATTTGGACTGAGACGAAATAAACAGAAAGAGGCTTATTAGAGGTAGAAGGCCACTGTAAATGTGCTGAGTCACACACTGCGGGGGTTTGAAATTACAGATGAGTTATAAGTCAAAATGTGCATGGAAAGATGAAGTTCAAAATTAGCTTCACATAAATTGACCATTTTAAGAATTTTGTTTCATTCAAGAGTGACGGTTTGGTCTCGGAGCTTGCTGTCAAGGCCCATAGAGAACTGCAATTTTTTTTTAAGAGTAAGTCTTAACTTGCCTGGCAAATCCAGAATGATATTTCTGTGTTTTATACAGATTGATATCAGTCTGGTCCTCACATGCTCTGTTGCGACTCAAGTCCGGTCAAACGTGATCGTGTAATCAGATGTGACGGATGTGAAATGAAGGAGCTCATTGGTCACCTATGATTTACAAATAAAATCAAATTTATCTCACCTCAGATTAAGAGTTTAGTGATTCGCCCACTGATTCTACAGAAATCCATGATGTTCTTCAGCCTTGTGTGATTTTTTTTTTTTTTTTTTTCCGATACGGACAAACCATGCCTGCCCCCGATTGCGTAATCCACCCATTTGAAAACAGGGAGATTCATTGGCGACCAGACTCACATCTTTGTAAAGCATTGAAAAAGTGTATATTCTGGATCCCAGGCAAAATGGTGTCTGAATTCTTATGGGATCTGTGTTCTTGTTCATGTGCTGCACTGTACATAACCACAGTCAGAGCCACTTGTACAAAGTGTTGTATCCTCACAGCTTCACTCTACTGACACAGTCTTAGATTTTATGTTTATTGTTAAATCTTCATTATTTATCTTGATTGTGATTGTTCTTATTCTCTTGCTGTTCTTGACCTTTACGTTGCAACACTGTAATTCCTGCATTATGGGACAAATTAAGGTATATCTTATCTTATCACTTTTATTGATTATTGTATACAACTAATCTTGCTTAGTTTGTTACTTGTAAAATGTGTATAAAACATTTACAAATTTTCTATATTTTATTTTATTTATATTTTATTTTAATTCATACTTAAATTATAAATTTCCAGATTTTCTTCACTTTTCATGTTCATTTTGTGGTTTACATCACAGCTGTCTTCTGTGCTGCGATTTCCATATAAAATAAAAAAATATATATAACATGAGTGAATGGTGATTTGTGATTTTAGCCTCCCATCTGATTGTAAACTATGACCTCAAGACAACCCCACGGTGAAACTGCGTCCATGCATTCACGCCACAATCTTTGCTGTGCCTCTGTTCATCTTTGGTCACTTTTGTATGTTTTACTGGTTTACAGAGATCTGTGGAGGATTAGGGATCGAAAAACCCATTTGCAGAGGTTACCTGCACAAGTCAGCCCATTTGTCTGCTGTGAAATCGAAACCCGTGATGTTAAACCTACTTCTCCACCAGCAGCTCTGTCCATACTTTAAACAGGATCACCCCCAACCCCTCATGTACCAGGAGGTCCAAGGGGCCTCGATGAAGACCGGACCAGACGAGACACAGAGATTGAGACGAAATGAGGAAATTAGGTAAAAATGAGCGACACAGACAGAGAGGAGAGGAGAGTGAGTTTAGAGGGAGCACGAGGCCAACGCTCAAACACACTGTTGTGTTGAGAAGACTTTTCAAGACTTTTAGACAGTTCAGATTCTTAATTTTTGAAGTAGTATTGTTCATTTGAAGTTGTCTAACTTAACTAATATTACTCCTGCGAATACTGTTACTAGTACTTGTACCACGACCACTGGTACTACAACCATTACTACCATTACTACCAGTACTACCAGTACTACTATTTTTTCATGTTTTAATTTGTTCCTCTCATGAAAGTGCACAGTTGTAGAATGAATAACAATACAATATGTAAATGTCCATAACAGAAGGCATGATTTGAAAGGAGCAGATATGAAGAAAAAAAATCTTGTGTTAGTCTCCCCCTTTAATGACAACTACTACCTTGAAGGGGATCTACATGTGCGGCCATGGTCTATAATGGGAACGCTGACATTTGTTTATTTGTTTATTTATAAGGATCCCATTAGCTGAAAGCAGTGCAGTAAGCTAATCTTCACTGACTTTCAATGTAAATTTCTGTGGACATAGAGTTGGCAGATACAGCAACTCATCAAGTCATCAAGATTTTTTCCTCATATCGATCAATCTTAATAATCAATTTTATTTTGTCTTGTCAAAAACAAGTAAAAACTGCTTCCAATATTAATTTCTTGAACCCAAACAAAACAGATGTTCTTGTCATTTGGCACACAAATATACTGTGAGGGACCAAAACGTTGCACTAATAAAAGTGAACCAAGAATGAGATGGAGTGCAGGAGTCTTTTTAAACCCTTACACACAAAAATACTCAAATAGCTTATTCCAAAGTCTGAACTCTGCTCCAAACCTCATTTTACCACATTTTCACTGACACACGATTGGCTGTGGACTCTTCAATTAAAAAGACCCAAGCTGATCACTAAAAATTAAAATTTGATTAATCGCACAGCTCTAATGGACACAGGACTAGGCCAAGACAGACCCCAGTCTAACACCACTACTGATCAGAACCAGACCCACATCCTCCCGTTCTGAATCCTCCTATTATTGACTTTGACATCCGGATGTAGCATAATGAAGTATTGATTGTAAAATTGACAGCTCATTTATATTATACATGTGTTGTGTGTATCGCTCTGCTTCCCCATGAGTGAGGCTGACTGACAGTACGCCGCTCTTATCGACAATAGGAATCCTGGCCAGAGGGGGTCCAGAGTGTGTTATTAAATGATGCGTGGAGAGAGAGAAGTGGTTTTAGGATTTACAGTGAGAAAAGAGTGGAGAGCGAGGCATGATGGGAAAACAGGATTAGAACGTGAGCGCCGCGGGGGAGTGCCTGGGCCCACAGCGAGGAGAACCTGAGAGTGACAGGGAACAGCAAAGGTAGAAGAGGCCAGAGGAGGGCGATATAATGTAAACAAGATAATACCAAAATTGTTGTTTTGAATCTAAGAAAAATTTGCCGCCACACATTTATTTTTACTTTGGACACTGGACATTTTTTATATCGCAGTACAGCCTCATGCATTTTTCTGCCCTTAAATGTGTTTTGGTTTTGTTATCTTGCAAAATTTTAATAATTATATTTCTAAAAAAATATAAAAAACAACAACTTCCTGTTATATGCAACGTTTTGAAGGCTTCTTTTCATTCAACAGATATAATATTGTGTTTTAAATTGTAAGTCACTTCTGTCAATGGGCCACATTTTTCATCATTCTGAAGCTTATGGATAGAAGTAAAAATAAAAAAATCTTTCTTTCAAACAAGTGTATGAAAAGAAGAGGGCAAGATATATGTAATGCTTCAAACGTCTTGGTTGAAACAGAAGTGAGTGAGTCAAAGGGTTTGTGGTGTCTTAAAAACAAGGTGCAAGGATCTTCTCTCTTACTCCAAATGTTACGCAAAAGTCAGTTTCTTGACTTTATCGTTTACAAAAAAGTCACTTTTATGTTTGGTCTGGGCCTTTTATGTTAAATGTTAAAGTATGATCATATTTTGAGTGAAACTTGAACCTAAAAACATGTTACAGACACGTTTCAGCACATTATTTTTTTTTTTATATAGATTTCCAAAAAATGTAATAATCTGACTGTCACCAACGATATCAAGAGATCTATATATATTTTCAGAATCCCCCATGCATCTCGATGAGAAAGAGTAAAGTGTCAGTGTAGGACAGGAGTGAATCAGCTGAATGTGGGTGAATGAGGACAAGGTTATAACTGCCTGACAGAGAGGTCTGGTCCGGCTAATAGTCTGTCTATTAATATATATGCTAACGACACCATGACACTGCACAGACTCCTTATTCATCACATTTAAACTTTTACTTCCTGAATCATGAGCTCTATAAATTATTTACACAAAGGGAGACCGACTTTTGGATTAGCAAGAAAAGATGACGGCCCAAACTTTAAAGATGTGAAAAATGAAGGCTTATTATAATATGATACATGGTCCAATGTTATTCCTCACTCCCATGTATTGTAATTATTCACCGTGATGAGTTTATAAGTGCTTTTCACATCTTTCAGAGACCAGAGTGGAATTTTGCTGTCACAGTAAAGTTAACAATGACTAGCATGCTAACGCTTGCTTCTGATTACATAAAAACATGAATTAACTTCTTTTGACCTCAAGAGCTACGTATACAATATATCTGTACCGAGGGTTAAATACATGAAAAATCAGGTACAGGCCTTTTTAAGAAAAAAAAAAAAAAAATCAGTTTGCTCAATTCAAGAATAAAATGACTGGCCAGCTCAATAGTATTTATAATGTTTGGAAATTCTTTGTATTTGAAAATTTAGTCTGCAACAAAGACGAGAACTAGTGAAAAACAGGAGAAAAATTCATCCAAAAATCAATCCTCACTACTAGCATGTAGAAACCAGACTAGGCCTAATTTCCATGAAGAAAGAGAAAAGATTGTTATTTTTGACATTTATTAAGTCGGTGGAGCACCCTGCCTGCTCTTGTATTCGCACAAAGGGGGAGCCGTTGAGCACGTTATTCGAGGACACCTTGACATGTGTGCAGAAGAAGGCGTTACAGAAATTTCATTTGGAGAGCGTGAAATGACACCACCTTAAGAGAAAAATGACATTATATTCAACAGGCGGATCGGTCACACTATACCCAGCACTGCCCCCTGCTGGCCTTCTCTCCTCCAGATTGTTTACAAATCTATTGGTTTGTTCTCACCATTTTCTTTCCTCATTCATCTCTGTTTTTGTCCTGCAGTCAGAAATATCAAGCTGGGATGTGTTGCAAAATGTGTTTTCCAAATAATGTCTCTCTATTTATTTAGTGCACATGATGAGGCTGTGTTCTCACTTGTTCTGGTTTGGTCCTGGTCTGCTCGTACAATATATCTGTACTATTGGCCCAGTATATCAGCCAACACATTGTTCTATCTCTCCTGTACATTAGAAAAAAAAAATTGAGAATGCTGAGAGACAGATTAAGCATTCACCCCTTAACTACCCCGTTACTTGTTCAAGTTGAGTTCTGAATTCTCTTTACGATGTAAGATTAGACCTGCGTGTGCTTTTAGCGTGCTTCTAATTGACTACAGGCTGTCCTCTTTTCATTTGTATTAAACATCAGATATGCGCCATCAGCATGACTAGACTACAATATGAGCCAGGCCCAGACCAAATGTGTATGATTGTAATAGACAGAGCAGATTGAATGGGCCGATAAAACAATTACAGCTCCTCTCCACCTCCTGTCTCCTGTACGCAGCGCCTGTCTCTTTGCATTTCCTAAAGTGTCTGGGCGGTTATGGGCCCCCTGGTGCTCAGAGCGCAGAGCTGGAGTGGCTCTAATAGAGGATTGGTTCTGCAGCATCACTGTCTACACCAGAGCCATCTTGGGCTTATGTAAAGACAAACAGTTAAAGCACACACTGAACTTATATCATATCTGAGCTCTATGAGGCCACAGTGCAGAGAGGTGAGCTAACTGGAGTTTATATTTGCACTGTGGAGGTACGGGGAGGTCGTTACATACAGGAGGCCTACAAAAATATGCAGCAGTGAAGGAGGGAAGGCTCATAATGTGTCAAATGTGTAATGTTTTGTTGCTTCGGTTTCTGTGTATAAAGTATTTACATGTTGTGAAGCACTTTGTAACTAGTATTTGAAAAGTGCTATACAAGTTGTTGTTATTATTATTATTTAAAGTTTTTTTTTGGGCCGATAAAACAATTACAGCTCCTAAGAGACTTGCTTGTCTCTTAGGAGATGTTATTGCTTTGCCAAGAATCTTCCACAGTATGGCATTAAACATGTCCATGGAGACAAGCACGTTGAGTTACAAGTGAGAAAACATGTAGCAAAAACACAAGTGAATTAATTCAGGACAGATAGGTTTTATGCCATATTGTAGAACATTCCAGGTAAATGGAGAGAAGCGGGTGGCAAACGTCCAACTAGAAAGGTTACACGGAGCACCTTTAAAATAGGGGTGAGCGATAAGACAGTTTAAAATCTGAATCTTCCCATTGGTCAGCGTCTGTCCATGTCTGAGTGAGTGACCGGTGCATTTTAACAAACACAGTGAAGTATGAACTCTCAGGAAAAGCAGGCTAATGCTAACGTACAAGAACCGTAACTAAAGCTCTAATAAATTCACTTTATTATTTTAGGATTAATATTTCAAGTTCAAGTTTTAACCATCAAACAGATACACACTTTAGCAGCATGTATGAAAGGCATAATATAGTCCATAGATGTATTAAAAGCAATGGGTGAAGGTTACAGTGTGTATTTTTTAGACATTTGAAGTGACATTATTATGATCAAATATCAAATTATTCAAATGCCGCATATGCTTCAAGTACATCTCCCTGTACTTTATCTGAATATTTCATGTGATTCATTCCTGGAACGTCCCTGTCATGAGCCTGTCGTGGCCTGGACAGCTCCTACACAGGCTTCAGTGTGGGGCTTTTGTTCGGGTTCTTCACTCATAACGGCTCCCCCCC
>KN485725.1:59651-72988 GCA_000787095.1 Periophthalmodon schlosseri
CTGCTCCTGGTGCCAGACAAACCCGCCGCGAGCCAACTTGGACTGAGTCTCACACATGAGGCGTGACAAGGGCCGCACCTGTGAGAGAGTCTGCCCCTGTCTCCTGTGTCATGTGATCAAACCTGAGCCCACAGCCAATCAGACGCGACCGTGCTGCAGCCAGGGAATAACCTGCAGGTCACCCATCACAGCACACAGGGGTTTTATGGATCTCTAACAGACATCGACATGGACCTTTTTGCTCATTGCTGTGGCTTTTTTGTTTTGTTTTAAAGCTCCACTGTGTAACTTTTTAGCAAAAAATAAACTACAATTAACATGCTTTTTTTTCATTTTTGATGGTTTTATTACACTGAGAGAAATGGAAAAATAGGCCTCCACCTGCCTATCTCCATGCAAATCTTGTTCCTTTGGCTTTAATATTCCACAGTGTAGCATAAACTCATCTATTCCCAAGGAGAATGTTCCAAAGTATGGTTTTAATTTGTTTTCATGGAAGCATGCAGGTGACCGACACGCCATCTCCAGAAAGTTACGCTCTTCTGTGTAATGCAACTTGTAATTTAGGATTTTCACTTGGTTGATCAAAAAATATTAATGCCCAGATACTTACCGATACCTAAACTATTGTAAAAACTACACAAGTATAGCTACAGGGGAAAACGGACAAGGAAATTGCATAGGTTTAGAATGATCTTGAGCTGCGTAACTATTACATTGATCTTGACTGAGGTGTACATGAAAAACTGAAAGTTATGTATTGTAATTTTCTTTGTATTGAGTAAACCGTAAATATAGTAGATCTCATGATTTGGCCCCTCCCCCTCTCCACTCATGTAATAACACTTCACATTAACACACATAATTTTAATGGACTGATAAAATATTGTCTAATTGTCGTCATGGGAAAAATAAATGTTTTTGTCAACACTGTCCATGGCTAACATCGATACTGTAGAAGAGCTGAGCGCAGACCTTTTGTTGATATAAGTGTTGCGTGTAGAAGTAATTGGATCGGTTGTAATTGGTCGTGGTCGGCTGGACTGAAGAAGAGCTAAAGCTGCCTCTGCATAAACACACTGATTAAATCACTGTTCATGTCGAGGCCTGCGTGATCCACCGCTGATTATTTGTATGTCTATTTACCGTAACACAATCAAATATGTTCTGTGTATCCGCATACGTACTGAAAAATATGTGAGGGATGGAGATGGTGGAGGTCTTGTAGAGGGCAGAGGTGAAAGGTCACAGATAAAATGCGTACAGATGTGTTGAGCTGTTGTTGTGTACATGACCCTGTGTCAGCTGCTGTAATGACTCGTGTAACTGAGTCTGGAACAAGGGAGAGACTGTCATGTTCATTAGATGGAACAGGGCATTGTGCTGCACTCGCTCATGAACAAATAAACATGGGACTGCTCTCCCATTATAGT
This sequence comes from Periophthalmodon schlosseri, assembly GCA_000787095.1. Taxonomy (NCBI): domain Eukaryota; kingdom Metazoa; phylum Chordata; class Actinopteri; order Gobiiformes; family Gobiidae; genus Periophthalmodon; species Periophthalmodon schlosseri. The sequence continues at coordinate 61,085 of KN485725.1, forward strand.
AACACGAAGACTCACACACACTGAGCACATCTTACAGAAACACATTGACATTTTATATAGGGCTGTATCGTGATAATCAACAGTATTTTTCACCCAATTTTTAATTGGCAAAAATACTATGGTATTTCATAATGTTACATTTATATTGGCACATATTGACCTTATTCCACCCCGCCCAGTTTTCGCTCTAAATGATCCAAACCACGCTTTCGTTGTGGTGGTTTAACAGGAATCCCATTCATTTCAATAGAGAATTTGAGAAACGTTTTACCTTAAAAATATGATTTAAAATGGCTTTGTAGTTCATATAGAACTTATTTGCTGTCAAGATCAACATTCCCGTGCAAAATAATACACCCCCAATGACGATGGCAGTGCCCACAGCAACTTCCGGAATAAGGTGAATAGAAATGTATGAATGTTTAGGTTCAGGTTCTTTCATAGCCTGTCTTTGTTTAATTCATGTAAATATGTGAATTTCTGCTAGACAACCAGACCAGACACGCCTGAAGAAACACTTGTCTCCATACAGCAGGAAGCCCTTTTGTGTATCCAAGTCTGCAGTACCACATCATTTCAGGTTGATGTGAACCATCGTGTCAGGCCCTTTCAGTAGGACTTTTACCAACTCCACATTTTGTGTACAAAGAATAAACCCCATTTTAATTTCATAGCTCATCGAGGCTTAAGAAATGAATGTTTTTTCATCCTCCCATTGGTCAGCCCCAGCAATACTTTGAGTGAGTGAAAGGTGGATAACCTATTGCAATAAAGTATGAGCATCTGACTTACTTGGAGGTGAGCGATATGCCAAAAAATGTGTATCACAATATTTGTATCTATATCGCCTGGTTTATATGAATTGTGATGAAACCAAAATCCTAATCTGGCGCCTCACCCCTAATGTGACCTTCAAACTTGGTAACATATTCCTTTACTCACGCGCTTCCATCTCCTCCTGTAACTTACACAGACATAGTGAGTAGAACCCCGTCTACAAACAGTAGTTCAGAGTTCAGACAGATGAGCTGCTGCCGTGTTTGCTGAGGTGTAATGATAAACATAACCACAAACTAATAGATGGACTCGCGGATGCAGACGCCCGCCAAGCTGCTTTATCTGCTCCGCTAACACCCGGCACCAGATTGCCTAAAACCTGCAGGTTGGAGGTCGGGACGAATGGTGCGCTAAGCAAATCAGCAACGCACAGACCGGCAATAAGGCTCAGGTTTGAATTTCAATCAGTGGATGACAGCGAGGAGGGAAGGATGGAAGGAGCTCGGAGGAGGCCACTGATGAGAGAAGGAGAGATAGAGTATACAAAGTGGATGAGATGAAGGGATGAGTCCAGAAAGATAAGCTAGGACCAAGGAACGAGGAAATGGAAACACAGATGGGGATATTTTACATATAGAGGCAGGTAGATGGGTGACAGGTGGGACGGGGCGAAAAGATAATTGCAGAGATAGGGTCAAATGTAAACGGATTACAAGTTTACATTACGTCAGATTGATCGCCGTGGCGCCCAGGTGGAAAAAAAAAAGTATTTGAAGAGTGTGAAGGACATTGAGCCAGAGTTAGTCCTTGCCCAAAGCGTCTAAAATGTCAAAACCAGACACATTCCTCCGGAGTGGTCTCTTGCTTTGCTTTTGCCACATCTGCACAGGTACATTGTGGGCCCTTAGCCATCTGTGCTCATGCTCACACAAAACACTCATGAGCGAGGAACAGTTGCCGTGCATTTTTTAAACGGCCGAATCAAAGCGTTGCTAACGAGGCAGAGGTGCGCTGTCAAAACCGCTCCCCCGCAGCAGCAGTGGTGGGCAGGTGCACATCTGGTTTGATATTTTTAGAGATGAAAACTAAAGGCAATAGGGGACCAGTAGCAAAGAAACAATTATTTGTAGAGTTTATAAAGATGCAGACTACGGGGTGGGTGATACTGATAAAAATGAATAGCTTAATTATTTTTGTATTATCCGTATAATAATTATTATGCCAATCTCTCAGTTTGTAAAATTAACCGCAAAGACTTTTGATCAGAGATTATATACTTGGCATTCTAATTGAGTTCTTATTTTAATTTTTGCCTAGCTCCAAAACGGTAATCACAATATTATCCCATTTTTGACATGCAGACTGCTGATTATGTGAAAAATACTTGGTCCTGGTTTAGTCCTGGTTACGTCTTGGTTTAGTCCTTTTTTAGGTCTTTAGACTGGATTTGGACTATGTCAGTTCAGCTTTGCTGTTAGTTCTTGGTTTAGTCCTCTTTTAGACCTACTTTGGACTGCTTTGGTTCTGTTTGCTCTTGACCCTGGTTCAGTCCTGGTTTAGACCCAATTTAGCCCCGTTTTAGTCCCTGTTTAGTCCTTGTTTAATCCTTGTTTAGTCCTGGTTTGGACCTGGTTTGGACTACCTTTAGTTCAGCAGTACTAGTTCTTAGCTCTCAGACTTGTTTATTACAGTAGCCTTAACTAGCTCAAGGCCTTTCTCCACGTGCATAGACTGATTGCATTGACTATACTTATGGCCTTTTAGTGGCTCGGTGTTAAAATCTATCATTATCAGTAAGAGCTTATTAAAAAGCAGTCGTCCAAACACTGTGAAATGTCAAGTGCAGGCATTACCATTGCTAATTTAAGCGTGGAGTGCTCCTGACCAGGGCTCAAGAGGACGTGATGTCATCAGTAAAAGCCCAAGTTAAAACTATGGATTAGCATTTAGCATAATTATCACAAATAGTAGCAATAGGTCACTACTGTAATTACCATCTAGTGCTGAGTGGTTTTTGTTCTGCTTGAATTGATCAGTCCGTGAACATTGTCTGAGCTTGTTTACCTGGTCAGTTTTATCCAGCTCCTGTGCAGTGTGCATATTGGTAATATCCCTTTTTGATTTTGTAGTTAATTTTGTGTGGAGTTTTTTTGTTCCATCAATTAATTCACAATAGGCCAATTCTCCAGCTAGGGGCTGAACCACTGCTCCTCACAGGTTCCCCCAGCAGCATTGAAAGACAGGTCAAATGCAGAGGGCAAATTCAAAGTAAACACTTTCAGGGTGCACTTTGTAACTTTTGTGGGGGTCATCTGCTTGTCCCGGATGGAGATGTTATTGTGTTGCCGCCAATGTACCACAGTATGGCATTAGGCATGCCTATATTGCAAAAAATATACTGTAATCGGGGTCACCTCTTCACAGATCTAACCAGTAATTTGACTTGGTGGTGTCGCCTGCTTCATGGTGATGGATAGGCCTGTCATGGTAACAAATTTTGAAACACAATATATTGCTATGGAGACATATCATGATAAACAATAATGTTGAAGCTACTTTGTGCCACTAAAAATATAGAATAATTAAAAAGCCTGAACTACAACGAATAAATAGTAGAATGAACCAATAACTAGTCCTGGATGTTACTTTTTCATCCCTCTACAGCTCAAATTTTACCGTATTACATAAAAAGCAGCGGAAGCCTCCCCATTATTACAACAAACGAGTGATGGATCAGATTAATGCCATACTGTGGAACATTCCAGTCAAAGCCATGTCATTTCCATAAAGAGACGCAGATGACATACCCTCCTCCAGAAAAGTTACACATTGCACCTTTTAATTAGCTTTGGCCTGGTTTCTCCTCACAACTTTTGGAGTGATTGGTGGAGGAGGGAGGAGTGATGGGGAGATTAGATGCTGTCTGTTTGCTCATATTTCTTCTTTTTGGATAAATAAGATGGTGAGTTTGTGTCAGACAGACTCCTTTTCAGTGACACGCTGGAGTTAGTGAGAGAACTGAACGAAAGTGAGACCAGATGGGCAGATTCAGATAAACATGTACCCATTAACTGGAGGGTTACTATCAATTTAACATAACTCAGCTATGTTTGCGGTTTTATTATCACTCATGAAGATGTAATCCAGCTGTAGTCCAGCTGTGGTCCAATGTGTAAAATAAAAAAAAGTTTGAAATTGGTGAACTGGTCTACGTTCAAATGTAACCTAGACCTGTATATGTCTTGATCTATATCAGATTAGACTGGTATTGAAATCTCCCTGTTTTCAAATATTTGTGATTGACAGGTGGATCAGCCAATTGGACCATCTGTATTGGAAAAAATAAATGAAAAAAATATAACAAGGGGGCTGAAAAACATCACGGATTTCTGCAGAATCAATGGGCGAAGCACTAAACTCTTTTAATCTGGGGTGAGATAAAACTGATTTTATTTGTAAATCATAGTTTACCAAGGAGCTCTTGGAAAAAAAACCAAGTCTGATTGCGCGTCGCCCTGTCACGATAACAAAAAGTAAATCTAGATGATAAACGATAATGTTGAAACTACTTTATGCCACTGAGCAGATTTAAACCACAAAAACTTTTCAGGTATAATATTGTTAAAAAACATGAGCTGCAATGAATAAACAGCAGAATGAAACACTTTGCATCTGTAATGAGTCATATAAGTTGTTAATTCAACCTTTTTAAAGCTTAAATCTCATTGTATAGCCAAGAAATAACCAAAGATTCCCCAGTAGTACATAGAAAAAGTACACATGATAAATATTGAACGATAAGCCTATATAGTGATTATCATGACAGGCCTAAATCCACGATCATGTTTGACTGGGCTTGAGACGCAACGGGAGGGTGTGGACACAGAGAGATAACATTCTGGATTTGCCAGGCAAGGAAATTACAGTTTAAGGTATAAAAAAAGTGGTTTTATTATTTGTGATTTTGAAATTGGTGTTGAGCATGGAGCCATTTCCCGAGTATTGAAATTGGCAAAAGTATCACGATAACACTACTGCAATCTTCTCTGCACTAGTAGTGAGGAGAGAGAAGGCTGCGAAGTCCCATGACGGAGGAGTGTGAGAGTGTCAGAGGAGGACAAAGAACGTGTTCAGGCTCTTCATGTGTGGACCGCTGTTGTCATGTCCCAGCTGTTTGTGCCATTTACATTATTACTGAACCCACACCTCCAGTTTGTACAAAATGGAGCACTGTCTGCATCAACACTGCAGGAAACACAGGTGATGATATGCCAAATAGTAGTGTTACAAATTATTGTGAGAAGAAATGACATGATTATTAACAGTTATATAGTGATATCTTTATTCATGGTAACCGCTGAATGTTGTGGTAAAATAAAAAACTTGGGATAAAAAATAAAATAAACTTTGGATATTAAGATGTACTTTTTTGGCTTCCGCTCAAGGCAAAACCATAAAACCAACTTTATCTTACCCTATTTGTCTGGCTGAACAGTGCTAGCAGAGTTATTAGGCCTTGCACCACAGATACTCGGATCGTTTAGCTATTGACAGTTCAAGTAAGTCTTCTAGTACAAAAAGTTTTCCCTTATCTTGGTTGACTGTATATATAAATGGACATAGCTAGCCGCAGCGTTCCAAATAGGAAGTGAGCATGGGCGCACTTCCAGCTCCATCGACTCTGGCTCCAATTCACTTTCTATTGAAAAACTGTCACCCTTCTCTCTGTAACTGCTGCTGTCAGGCTCATCATTTTGGTCTTAAAATGTTCGTCTTAACCTGCTCTACATGATCCTGATTTTTATTTCGATATTGTGTCCGTAACTCAAGATATGAACATTAATAACAGACAAATCAGGTGCCTTCTTTCCCCGAGATGACTCCCGCTAGCAATGGCAGCAGGTTTGAATGACGCGCCTGCTCCCTGCTAAACCAGCGATGCGGGTGGGAAGGGGTGTTACCTTCAACAGCCTGGCTCTGGATTGGCTCTTTGGTTGCCATGATACTCGCGGTAGGAATTCCAAATATGGAACTCAGCTCCAAATTGGCCCCTATAACTGCTCTAGCCTCAATGAGCTTCATTTAACTGGAGCCAAACGCTATAGGTGACGTCGCACTCCCTTAGTCCACTTCTTTATACAGTGATTATACATGATTCCAACTTTTCTGAGTTGTCAAACCAAGCTTTTGCCCGCTAGCCACACCCACATCAGGCTCAGAATACAAACTTTACAAAGGCTAAACCAAATAAGGATACGTAACCTGTATTGCAATAACTATTTGCATATTGATTTTGCTGATATTGGAATAATAAAAAATCTGCAGTATGTTGTATAATCTGCCGAAAGTTAGCACTGAAGCTGATCCGCCATTATGCAGACTGTGGGAGTGCAGTTTTATGTGCTGTTGTGCGTTAGCCCGGCAGTGTTTGTTAGCTTTAATGATGTTTTTTGATGGTCTGGCGAGCGGATATTGAGATGGATGGTCCATATGCTCTTTATGGTCCATGCATATTTCATATTCAGGCAGCAAAGCAGAGCGGCCATTGCTTATATGGCCAGGATGTTACACCGGGACGTGGGCTGACTTTATGAGTGCTCCAATCGCATCCCACCAGTTTGTCCCATTTGAATTCATCTGCAAATAAAACAATACGATTCACTATCCACCTTCATATTCATAAATGCATCAACTTGTTAAAGCACCTATGTGGCCTAGTCTCGGAAGCAGGTTTTATTTCTAAGTCTCACAAAGCAACGCACTCTAAAGTAATAACTGTCTGTACAGAAATGCTAACTTTGCTTCTTTCTGTTACCTATTAATAAAACACAATAGAAAAGCTTCTATTTCATTTCCCATTCGCATAGAAGGAAATTGTACAGTTTTTCTCGCCTGGTTTGTTTTGGCCTAAACAACTTTCTGTCATTGAACAATAAATGCCTGTAACACAAAGTTCTTCGAAGATTTAGGTTTTAAAACTAGATACAGAAATGAGTCCGCAGCACCCAGTCACTACGCATATAATAAATGTTTGCATATCCACGTTGGTCTGGTTTTTTTTTTCTTTGTGATAACAGTTGCCGGTTAAACTCTATGTCTGTTTGTTCCACCTCTATAATAATACTATTTAGGCTATGGTCTTTGGATTTATATTTCACTTTAAGAGCTTGGCAAGTTTCCCAAAGTGCTACAGTAGGTCATTATTCATTGATTTTCTAAATTCGTTGGTGGTAAGCACTTTTGTAGTCACAGCTGCACCGGGCGGCAGTAGCTCAGTTGGAGTGTTCGTCCTCTGAGCTGAAGGTTGGCGGTGCGATTCCAGCTCCCACAGATGAATACTCCTTGGGCAAGACTCTTAAGCCCCCTCGCCTTTAGAGTCTGCGTACACTAGTATATGGATGTGTGTGTGAATGAGTGAGTGGTTTCTTGATGTAAAGCGCTTTGAGTGCCTTGAAAGGTAGAAAAGGTAGAAAAGGTAGAAAAGCACAGACTAAAATGAGGTGTCCTATCAGCCTCTTTGATAATCACACTACTCACCTAAATCTTCCTTTAACTATTTATTAAACACAATAGAGAAACTTCCTATTTTATGTTCTATTTGCTCAGAAAAAGGGCCCTATGGTTTAGTTTTCCTGGTTTGTTTTAGCATAAAGAGCTTTCTGAAAATTCTGTCACATGTTGAACCACAAAAATGTCTGACAGGAACTTCCTCTACATGATCAAAACGGTATCAAACCTTTTACTTATTGTCATCATCAGCTTTGAAGTAGTGTGACAATGCTGAGCTGAGTGATGAAAACATGGCTGACAATCTGTGGTACTTACCCCTCCGTCCATCAGCAGTCAACTCACCACTTTCACCTAGGTGGGCAAAGTGGCTTGCCCAAGCCCACAACTACAGTATGCAGTTATCGGAGGAAGCATCAACCCACAAACCTTCAGTTTAAGCCTATACTAGTTAACAGCACTGTTCTTTGAGTTAGTCCTCATATCCCCCGGGCTCTACAAATACATCCACACAAGGTCCACATGAATGCACTGCTGCCAACTGTCACCGGATGATTGACACGTTGCCACCAAATGAAGGCGCTTATTGACTGGCCGAGGGAGCGAGGAAGGGGGCGGGGCCGGCAGAGTGACAAGCCAATAGAGGAAGACGGAAAGGCAGAGGAGAGGTGTCATCGTAGGAGGAGTGAGTGGACGTCAAAAAGATTGAACGTGAAATGAAAAATGGAGGACTAGACGGATGGTGGGACATTGATAAGACTCAGAGCTGGAGATAGAGAAGGGATGTTCCTCTGATGGACTGTCTGTGTTCAGCCAAGAGAGGCCAACTCATCACCAGACCTGACATGTACACCCAAATAACCACAACACACACGCTGTACTATCACATGACGCTACAGCAGATTTATTTAGTTATTTTTAAGTCACTGCCAGAAATCCTTAAGTAAAACATCTATTTTTTTAACGTTGTCATTCTAAGGCAGGGTTTTCATGTTGTTGTATTGTTTCTGCCAGTGCACCTTGTCATCTGTGGCAGGTAATTTCCTCAAGATGGGACAACACACTTGTATGTGCCAGCTTCAGTGTAAACAACGAAAGACAGAAACAACAATTATCTAAACTATATTGAATGATAACTTGTTCTGTGTTTTTATTTTTACGTATTTCAGGACCAATGCATGTTAGTTAGCAATTCAACGTAAAAATGCCAGAATTAGCCAGAGGTTGCTCAGTGTAATCCTACTTAAAGTAAACTTACAATTTGCTAAAGTAGAAGTCAAAGTTCATATCATAACAATTTATCTATTTTATAGTTAATATTAATATGATACATTACATACAAGAGGTAACTAAAGCCACTTCTTCTGTGAGTACACACTTTGCTGTGATTGGTTAAATCCACATGTCACTCACTCAGAGCATGAACCAGGCCAATAGGAGGAGTGGGCGTGTCTGTCACAGGAATCAGATCACGATTCAGTTTTTAATCACCATTTCAACCAACTCTATACTAGAAATAAGACCTCCAAAAAGTACAATTTGTATAGACCAGCTTTTGGAAAAATTAAGGCAACAGATGGCAACTTTGAACAGTTTAGCTTTAGTAAATGTCCTAAATGGTAAATGGTCACATTTGTATACAGCGGTTTTCCACCTTCTTTGCACTCAAAGCACTTTACATCAAGGAACCACTCCCCCATTCACACACACATTCATACACCAGTGTACACAGACACTAGGGTCGACAGCACTCGTGTGGGAGCTGGAATCGCATCACCAACCTGTGGGTCAGTGGGTCTGACCGCTGCAACTAATGTTGTGTATATATAGAGAGCGGGATTTGAACCACCAACTTTCGGCTCAGTGGACAAACACTCTGGACAAAGAGCTACTGTCGCCCTACTGTTTATACTGCCTTGGTCTGCTCATTTGAATACACCAATGATAACTACACTGAAAAATATGTTGCTTTTATTTTGATTTGCAAATAAATTTAAAATGTATCCAGTGTCATGTGTAAATGTGTAAAATATACTTATTTCAAGTGTTGTGTAAAAAGCACTGACTTTCATTGGTAGCTGGAGCTGGTTTGCTTCATCTTGGACCGGTGCCTGCACAGCCGTAACTCCTGTTGTTTTTGTGAGGTCAGGGTAGATATTTCTGGGCATGTCCTTCCCTTCACACATATGAAACAACTCAATTATTCATCGTCTCCACACATCCAGCAGTCAGTCGTAAAGCCGATGATATGCGGGGTTCAAAGAGACATGGACAGGTCTCACTCCTCCAGCTAATGTTTTAGAGTGCGCTACCTCCCAGGGCCTCACAGCGAGAGCCGAGCGAGCTGTTTTTTCGTCTCTTATCACAAACAAAAACAGAAATGTCTGCAGATTAAATGAGCCGCAAAGGTTTGGCATTGTTGCATTGTTTTACTTCATTGATCACAAGCAGATAAACGCTTTTCCTGGATGGCTAATTGAACACTTAGCGCTCAGATTAGCATAGCGGCTTGATTTCACCCTTTGTGCGTGAGTGTAGATGATTATGTTTAATTAATTCTTCATGTTTCAGTGCATTAAGAGGACTCAGTGTTGAATGTGAACTGGAGCTCAGCCATCAGGTGCCAGACGGGGCTTTTAACGTTAACCATTTACTTTAATGTAGGGCTGTCTGAACACAATTCTTACATAGGCTCACATTCAAACAGAGAATCATTTGAGAAAAATTTACAAAACAGAATAACTGGCTAATTATACTTTAGTTCAGAGCTAAATTCTTCCATAGAGAGAGAAAAAAGCTGCAACTTATAGCCTACTTGAGCATTTATATAAATCAAAATATTGTTGTTGTCTAGTGATGGGACTTTCGGCTCTTTTATGGGATCCGAATCTTTTGGATCCATTCATTTCAAAGAGCTGTTCAAAAGACTGGCTCTTTCTGTATTTATTTATATGGGAGACTCCAAGAACACATTTTATCTACAAACTAATCACAGAGAGACATGACCAAGGCGCAGATCCGTTTAAAAAAAACTGAGAGTGGGAGTGTGTTTACGCTTTGAAATTATGCATAATCTAAACAAAACATTACACTACAATAATAATACATCAAGGAAAAACTCACCCAGTGTACACAGACACTGGGGGCGAGGTGGGTTAAGTGTCTTGCCCAAGGACACAACGCATTCATCTGTGGGAGCTGGAATCGCACCGCCAACCTGTGGTCAGTGTATCTGACCGCTCAACCGAAGATGTTTATGTTGAGAACGGGATTCAAACCGCCAACCTTCAGATCAGTGGACAAACACTCTGTTTATTTGAGAACGGGATTCAAACCGCCAACCTTCAGATCAGTGGACAAACACTCTACCAACTGAGCTACTGTAACCTTCACTAGTTCTAATATAGATCAAGATTAAAGGTTTTGATACTTGTTCCACTGAGTATCTAGTTTTTATACTATAATATTTTACAATATCTGAGTTTTTTTACAACTACAACTGTAGCCTACTGAGAATATACAGGTCATTTAAATTGACAATAAACTAAAATGCACACTTTCAGAATCTATTGTTGAAGTTCAAATAACTAACTAAACTGTTCTCATTCAACCCAATGTCCAGTTTTTCTTTGACAGACTTGCCCTTCACCTCCACATCTGCATTTTTTTATGTATCATTGTGTCAGTTCGAAGTAAAAGTTCCCCTTTTCATGTCCTCGGTTTAAACTTGAAATGAGCACATCACACCTCCTCGCTCATGTCCAAGTCACATTTTGCCTGTCACCGTTGGTTACACCCCGCTCTCTCTGTGTTGCTTTTGAACCCATTTTTTTCTTCTTAGCAGATCCAAAATGGTGTTAAAAAACCTCCTTGTGTGGAAAATGTGCAACAGTAATAGCAGATGATTGGTGATAATGTGAACCAGTCATAAGTGGCACTTAATTAGCCATTAGACTGACAGAGGGGAGAGGGTGCTAAAGAGGGGAGAGGAGGTTTTGTACAAAGCCACGGACCCTCGCTCTGTACCCCTTTCGTTTTACCACAATAGCGCCCGCTTTTGGGCTTCTTCGGTCGCCATGGAGACTAATGTTGAGGCCAGCTGTGGTTTTGTCTTGCAAGCCCATTAAGGCAGGACTCGGTTGGCACTGGTCTATGCCTTGATTTATTTTTGGCTGCCCCCCTAAAGACGCACAATGGTGGAAATATCCTGTCCACGTCGGGGCTGGAGCGTGATATCGAACATGGGGCAAAGAACAGATGCAAATCGTCCAGCGCTTTTGTTTTAAGTGCGCAGCGAGATCTCCATTATTGAAGTCTACTGACAAAGAAGTATTTCAGGGGCTTCATAGTGGCTTTTCATTGTAAAATACAGAACATGAGGTACTTTTGCATCAATGAGTGTGTTTTTCATTATGCCTTTTTTACTGTTTATTCACACTCACAATAGACCAAAATTAGACTTTTCTTTTGTAAAAATTGGGCTACCTTTCAGATGTTTTTTAAGATTTCTTTTTGTATGTGTTGCCAGGATAAAATACAGATGGTGCTCCAGTTTTTCACCTCGAAATTCGTAATAATCATGTTTTATACAGGTTGCAATACAATCGTAAGAAGGGAAAA
>KN485725.1:84128-138226 GCA_000787095.1 Periophthalmodon schlosseri
AATGGCAAAAATCTCTTCTGAAAAGTTCCCAGTGAATACTGCCAGTGATTTGTAGCGCCTCTAAATCTGTAGCATTGATCTGTGCAGTTCAAAGGATCGCGGCACACTGTATTTGGTGAAGATTTTAAAAGACAAAGTCACAGATTCTCCTTACAAACTGTGTGCTCTCTGGTACAAAGCCGGAGCTGAGCGCGTAAGCAGAGTGGCTCTAGTTACAAAGCGACCGCCTCCACTTGTGTCAGGGCAGTTTATTGATGCTGCGTCGGCCTGGGAGATGATACTGGGGCAGAGGCTAACTGTGGCGTTATGCTCCCTCCTCTGATTTATACAGGCTACATAGGCTCTGCTCCATCTGCCTTTTACTGTAGGCACATTGATCCAGGGCTGCTTTGATCTCGCTCTTAGCTGAAGCGGCTTCTCTCTCTCCTCCTTCACTACTACACTGTAAAAATGTTGCTTTCCACAGTTCTTGGTTTTGCTGTGTGTTTCTAGGTAGGTTTTGGTACAGGTTTATTTTGATCTTTTGATGTAATGGAAAAACAAGACTTTGATAAGAACAACACAATTTGTACATAATGTTATTAATGCCGTTATATTCAGGCATTTCTATGGCTGGGTAATATGAGGAAATAATCATCTTTTTTCCCCTCATACTGGCCAATCACAAGCCTCAAATACAAATTATTACAGTATTCACTCAGGCAGTAGCTCAGTTGATGGAGTGAACTCCCAAAGGTTGGCGGTTTGAATCCTGCCCTTGACATAAACATCATTGGTAAAGCAATCAGAGGTTGACAGTTTGAGCTCCCATAGATGAACACTGTCCTTGTGTCCTCGGGCAAGACACTTAACCCACCTCGCCCCCAATGTCTGCGTACACTGGGGTATGAATGTGTGTGTGAATGGGTGAGTGGTTCGTTGATGTAAAGCACTTTGAGTGACTTGAAGGTGAAAAAGCACTATATAGAAATAAGTAATAAATGAACAGAATTGATTAAAAATATAGTTTAACACAAAAAGGTCAAATTTCTTGGTCCAAAGTCTGAACTCTGCTACAAACCACATGCTTTGACTGTAGGACGATTGCCTGTAGACACTGACATGTTTGATTTGAAACGTTTGAATCTCAATCTTTTATTAAAATTAATTAATTGCACTGTCCTAGGTATTTCTGTGTTGTTTTTAAGCTATATTCTGTGTTGAATAAGAATAGTTGACTTATTTGTAGCTTTTTTTTTGTAACCAGGAACAAAATATATAATGAAACCACACAAAAAATAATTGAAACTAATAACAAATTCATCAAACTATTTAATTAAAATGTAAAATGACCTTCCTGGAGCCATTTTCAGCGTGTAGTGTAGCTGTTGTATTTTGCAGTGCCCTCCTCCCTCGTCTCCACACACTGGTCCCATGTGAGCAGACAGCGCAGCTCTTAACCCCGACTGGCCCATGTCTCAGCCAGAACTCCTCTGTGTTCCTCTGTCCATCACCGCTGTTCTCTGGTGAATCTGATCTGGGCATTCTGGGTAATTATATATGCAGGAGAAGGCCTCAAGGCATTTAATGGAATGCCCAGCAGCACCTGTGTTCACATACATTTCACTGTTAGAAAAACGCAGATTTTTGGGGGTAAACTTGTCGACATACTTAACCAGTTATTTGATGCATGTTACAAATACTCAAATACAAATACAGTTTCCAAAGTGCTTCCCCGACAGAGTAAAAAAAAACAAAACGCAAAACAAAACATGAGAAATTACATCTTACTATTCCAAAAACAATAAAAGCAAAAAACAATATTAGCATAGTTTGAAGTGTGGATCCCTGTTAGACCAATCACACTGTTCCTTATACCTCTAGACCCCGCCCCTTGTATGTTTGTCTAGACCCCGCCCCTCCTTCCCTGGAATAATAGCAGTTTTGGTAGCTATTGTGGTTTAGTAAAGACCAGACAAAACTCAAATCAAATGCAAAATCAGAATTTTCATTGATCATTTTGTAAATAGAATTGTTTAAAACTTGAATATTATACGTTTGGTGTGGATGTGCTTCCAGTTTTTGATCAGTAAATAGGAAGAAAATGAACAAATGAACTGCAGTAACGTAGTAGTAGTAGTAGTAGTAGTAGTAGTAGTAGTAATAGTCTGCTGCTCAATTCTAATCGACTTCCACTCAAACATTTTATATTACTTCTAGCACAGGACTGATTTACACTTCAGTACAAGTTCATTTATATAGCACATTTAAATACAACTTAAGCTGACCAAAGTGCTTCACATAAAGTCAACAAACACCAAACATACAGGTAATGCAACACAGCAGTGAACACATCCACCTCAAGTCTTTCATGTGTTCTGCAGTGACTTTACGCTCATGTTCTGCTCATTTTCTTCAGCTCAAGTCCAAAGATCGAGACTTTTAATAAAGTACAAATATCATAGAACTTCAAAATGTCAACATCTTGAAGTGATCTATATTTTCTGAGTATCCTCATAACAATGGCAATGGCTTTCCACAGAAATGTGCCAAAATGTGTGAGACAAATGTGAATGTGACTCTCCACAAAAGAGCAGAAATATCATGTTATATCTTTTTGTATCTTTGTTTTGAAAATTACAGCATGTGTTTGTTCCATTATTATTTTGCTGATTCTTGAGAGTTTTTTTTTTTTTACAAGCAAGTGTTGTGGAATTTCTAATAGTAAAAACCTTAAAAAATATAAAATCAACAGAGAAGTTGTCTAGAATCAAAGAGTCTGATTTATTGAATCAATTGTGTACTTAATCGTCAAAGAGCTGTTGTCCCTAACAGAGTGTCGTCTCGCCCTCAGCTGACAAATGAACATACATACAGTGTATTTATACCATCAAAACAATCGTACCAATCTAGTCTAGTCCAAGTGGCTCGAGGCCGCTGGACACATCGTCTCGTAGGCTAACAAACAAGAGATACACCCGTGCGTAACAGATAGTATCACGAAGGTTAGGTCAAAGAGATCTATAACAATACATAACCCAAAATCTTTACTTGTATTGTGAAGAAGGCCATAACACAAGCAATGGGGCTGAAGTAGTCAGTTACTTAAGTAAAAGTATCACATGAAAAAATTTACTTAAGTATTCAAGTACCTGTTTACAAACACTTGTGTGAAATACTTTTACTTTTTACTGTTGAAGTGTAGTGACATTGATTAAAAATGATACATATTTTGGTCACAGTAACAATACTAATCAATTTCAAATTTTTTGTTATGAATTTTGTGTTTATTTTTGTTTGCTCAAAGCTGAAGCTTGGACTCAAAAACTTTAGTCAGGATGTTACCACGAACATGGTAAAAATAATCTCTCAAATCATATGAAAAGTACTTTTTACTTTTCAGTCCAGTTCAAAAATGTAGTGGGGTAGAAAGTACAGATTCTGCTCTCAAATGTAGTGAAGTAAAATTAAAAAGTATCCACTGTAAAATTTACTTACCGTACTAGAATGTATACTTAAGTCCAGTACTTTACTACATGTACATTGTCCACCGCTGTAAACAATATGCCTGATTTCATAGTTTCATATCTTTAAAAAATGTCCTGATTTTGTTCATAATTTGATGTAATGGTCACCTCTATAAACATATAATATTACCGTTATCTTGTATCTCCAGTGCAATCGTCTACATATTGTTTCGTACCTGAGCGATGAGCCCACTCTATTGAACAGATGCCATTGTGTGTGAGCTCTTTGTGTTTGTGTGTGTTTACTGTGTCGTACCTGAGTTCACTGTCTCAGAGATAATAGGTTGGCAGATTAATTTGATGTGCTTTCAAGTCACACGTAGATTTCCGCTTGCTCACTCCTGGTCTTTTTTATCTCCGGGTTGCGATTTTGCGTTTTGATTATTGTAGCTGCTCTGAGCTGCCCTGTCTCTAGTTTTTCATTTTGTGTTTTCTGTTCGTGTTTTCTTTTCGAGCATCAAACTCTGCTTCTTTCCTCTCAATTTGCATCTACACCTCCCTTGTAGTAGATTTCGTCTTGGGTTTACTCTAAAAATAGTTCCCTGGAAGCATGGTATACTTTTTATAGCTCCAGTGACTCTCATCTGCAGGCGAGTATGTGATGTAATGAAAGTGCAGGAAAAGAAGACGTATTAATCATCTCATTTATGTTTGTTATATTGTGAAGGCTGGAATCAAACTCAGGAAGGATCGGAGGCGCGCTGTAATGGGGAAATGCAGAGCCGGAGACATGGAAAGCAGTGTTTCGATCTTCATTTAATAATTGAATAATAATCTCCCTGGAGACATGACCTAGAACTCCAGGCAGCGAGAGGCAGCGTAGAGTATCAGGACGGCACACTGGCGCCCTCATGTGGCATCTTAGCGTCACTACTTGTGTCAGTGGGGTGGGAGACAAAAATGAAACTTACATTTTAATTAATTTTTACATTTTTTCGGCATTATTCTGTATAATAATGATAATCAGATGATATTTTTACTATCCGTCTGAAGACGTGCTTGACGGTAGATGTTTTGGGTTGGGTTCAAATGCTGTGAAACGAACCACAAGAGTAGAAATTAGGGCTGGGCAATACTGTTGAGTCCCCCCATGATGATGCTTTTGGCAGACCTGCAGAAATGTGCTCAAATGTGTTTTTAAATGTGTTAGTTGAGCCTCAAGTAATATGAAAAATCTGTAGAATTACTCACAAACATGCAGATATGTCACTTTATTAATTAGAACGTTGTTTGTTCAGTTTTTTTTTATTCAGATCTTTTTTTCAGAATTTTAAGAGTTTTAAGATTTTTTAATATTTTTTTTCTATAAACAATTAACCTGATTTTGCATATCTTCAAATCGACATTGGCAATATTATCAATAATTCAATAGTATTATTATTATTACACATATTCTAAAAAAATCAGTTTATATATTCTTGGAACAAATATTTTGCAAGTTTTGTTTTTTTTTATATATATATTTATATTTACCAGATCCTCTTTTGGATTTTCACATCTGCCAATCTAAACAAAACAATCTAAACAATCATTTCAGTATTGTAGATCTGCATCAGGGTTCAGTGACTTAACAGTAACCCATCTTTGTCACACAGGTCTATTAAAGAAGATACAGCACTGGGGCCTTGAGCCTAGAGTCTGCTCACACATAGTTTATATAGAGAACTCCCCTCTTATCCTCCTGTCTCATTTTCTCTTTTTTGGTCCTGAAGTTGATATATGGGTTTTTGGAGAGGGGGTAACAGTGTCCGGGCTCGTGTTGACGGCTGACTGGTTGTGTTCAGGTTGATGTATGAGCGCTGGGGTTAGGGGACGGTGCTGCGCTGACACCCAGAGAAGAGACATGCGCCCTGGGGTGCAGAAGCTAAAGCTGGTGCTCCGGGTGCAGCAGAGGAACACAGAACAGTCCAATCACATCGGCGCTGTGCTGTAAATAAGATGGAGGACAGAAAGTGGTTTGTCAAAGTTGCTCCGGACGGCGATGTAAAAGTAGCTGAGAACAAGCACAAGTTTAGGTTAATGCGTTATTCAGTTATCAAAGCTTTTATAAATTATTTTCAACATCTCTGCTTATTGCGTTTTAAATGCGTATGCCTAGGAGTAGCTATAAGTCTTATTTACATAGTTTTTTCTCATATTTGTAACGGTACGATTTTGATTCCACGGTCTGAACATAGCATCAGATTTTATTAACAGTTTGTTGTTTCAAATTATTTCAGATCTACTTAATTAAATTTCCAGTTCATTCATTCGTCATGTCACCTTTATTATGGCGGCCTGCTGTTTAGGATATGAAAATGCAAAGTTTTATTTACAAAGTGTTTTTTTTTTCCTCTCTGATATGTAAGTGTTGTTTAATGTCAGTTCATTCATTAATTTATTTTTCTTATATCATTGCCAATATTCAAGTATTTGTAACACTCAAACATCAAGCCAATTTGAGACAAAAAATATGCCACTATTTGCAATGTGAATAAGCATTTCATAGCCATTTTTATATAGTTATCACTGCCCATCTCAGACCCGCAGGTGCTGAAACAAATTACCACTATTTTGTATTTTAATGATCCATTATTAGAAAAAAAAATCTGTCAGTTGTTAAAGGTGCGCTGTGCAACTTTTCTGGTAGAAAATACATCAGCTGCTTGTTTTCATGAAGGCAAATCAATAACATCTCCATAGAGACCAGAAGTGGCGTACGCCCTTCACCAGAAAAGTTGCGCAGTTTACTTTAATGCATCATTCAGTTATTTCAAAGCTGTTAAATTATTTTCAACATCTCTGCTGACTGCGTTTTGTCAAGGAGTAGCCATGAGTCTTATTTACGTAGCTTTTTTCTCATGTATATAAGTGTACGGTTTTGACTCCACGGTCTGAACGTAGCACTAGATTTTATTAACCGTTTGTTGTTATGTCACCTTTATTATAGCGGCCTGCTGTTTGGAATGTAAAAATGCAAAACGTTTTCCTAAATAACTGTAAAAGGTTTATCTTTATTTCTTCAGGGGAGCCACAGGAAATGATCTACCTCCTGCTGTGCCGTGAATCGGGTTCTTAAGTTATTGACTTTAATCGCTTTCATAATGCAGCCTAAAACGATTCAAAAAGCTTTTTTGAATGTTGTGATTTATCCTCTATTAACAAACCCTCCCTTCTTTCCTTTGTGTCTCCAGTTTGCGACGGGAGGGCTACACGATGCAGGTGAACGTTAACGATTACCTGGACATCTACTGCCCCCATTACAACGACAGCACGCGGATGGTGGGCACGAGCGAGCAGTACGTCCTCTACATGGTCAGTTACCGTGGATACCGCGCATGTGACCCCCAGCTGGGCTTTAAGAGGTGGGAGTGCAACCGACCCCACGCCCCCCACGCACCCATCAAGTTCTCTGAGAAGTTTCAGCGGTACAGCGCCTTCTCCCTGGGCTACGAGTTCAACGTGGGACAGGAGTACTACTACATATGTGAGTATACGGCTACTCAGACTTCGTTAAACTACTTCTCACTCATCAGACATCAGTGGTATATTCATATCAGTGGTATAATATTCTAGGGGCAATAATGGACTCTTTGGACTTTAACAGTCACATCAAAGCAATAACATCTGCAACTTTTTACCATCTAAAAATATTGCAAAAATCAAAGGGATACTGTCAAAACCAGACTTAGAGAGACTTATCCATGCATTTGTCTCCAGTAGGTTAGACTACTAAAACGGCCTGCTCACTGGCCTCTCCAAACGAGCGTTAAGACAGCTGCAGTACATCCAGAACGCTGCTGCTAGGGTCCTGACTAGAACCAGGAAGTACGAGCACATGCCCTGTGCTCAGGTCTCTGCTCTGGCTCCTGTGGCTCAGAGAATAGACTTTAAAGCAGCTCTGCTTGTTAAAGTCTCTCCATGGCTTAGCACCAAAGTACATCTCCCACATGTTAGTGCCATATGAACCATCTCTCACTCTGAGGACTTCAGGGACCGGCCTCCTGCTGGTGCCCAGGACTAAACATGGGGAATCAGCGTTTCAGTTTTATGCAGCCAAAACCTGGAACAGTCTTCGTGAAGATGTGAGACAGGCCACTACTTTGACAATGTTTAAATCCAGACTGAAACGGTTCTGTTTAGCTGTGCATATGACTATGACTCTTCTCTTTTAATGTTCATTTTATGATGATTATTAATGTTTTGATTTGTTGTATTGTGATTTGATGATTTTAATGTTTTGATTTGTTGTATTGTGATTTTAATGTCTTTCTTATTCTGTAAATCACTTTGAATTACTTTGTGTACGAATTGTGCTATACAAACAAACTTGCCTTGTCTATATCACTGTAAATATTCAGATATTTGTGACACTCAAATATCAAGCAGATTTAACACAAAACGATATGCCACTATTTGCATGGCCATTTTAATATAGTTAGCACAGCTTGTCTGAGACCCATAGTTCATGAAAAAAAAAAATCACAATTTTGTATTTTAATTGTCCTTACAAAATCTTAGTAGTAGAAGTAGAATCCTGTCTGTACTTCAAGACTCGCTGTGTAACTTTTCCTGGCAGAGGGTACGCCCCATTTTGCCTGAAACATTCCACAGTATGGCATTTAACTAATTAACATTTATATCATTATAGGTGTTTTTTTATTGCTTAAAAGCACTTGAAAAACATTCTTACTATGAGTGAGGTTGCCTCTCCACAGATCTAACCTATAACTTGGGCCGATGGTGTCACCTATTGGTCTCCATGTAGATTGATAAGTTCAAAGCTACACTGTGGAACATTCTAGGCAAAGTAATAGCATCTCCATAGAGACACCATCAGACCAAGTGATAGGCCTCCCCACACAGCCTCTGAACCACTATATTATCATCACATATAGTAGGAATAGTACATTTACGCAGTGTCCTTTTTAAATTTGAGTGAACATAACTACCCTATACCAATGTGTATATGTGTTTGCATTTGTGCTTAGCCACGCCCACACATCGCCACGGCCGCAACTGTCTGAGGCTACGAGTGTACGTTTGCTGTTCCACGGGTGAGTCTCTCCATCTCTGTGACCTGCATCCTGGCATTTCCATCTTCACCTCCTCCCATCACAATGTGACGGCCTTATGCACACTCCAATCTGAATACACTCATGAATACTGTGACTTTTCCCCTTTGGCATTTTCGCTCCTGATCCCATCTTGTTTTCCTCCCCTCTTCCCCTTCACTACAGAGAGGAGCATGTTTGAAGGCACCGTACCCCTCTCCTCCCCTCTCCTCCCATCTCCTCCTCTCTTCTCTCTGTGTCAGTATTCATTTATTGCCGTGTTCGGTCAGTGAGTTGCCATGTTTAAATATGTGCTGATAACATAACCCTTGTCTCTTTTTTTCGCTCTCTTCTATCTCTTAATCCCTCTTTCTCTCTCTCTCGCTCTCCCTCTCTCTCCCTTTCTCTCTCTATCTCTCTCTCTCTCTCTCTCTCCCTTGCCCTGTCTCTCTAGTCTCCCCCTTTCCGTCTTTTCCTCCCTCTCTCTCTCCCCCCTTTTTCTCTCTTTCTCGTCCCTATCTATCTCTATTCTCCTTTCTCCGCCCCTGCCTCTCTCTTCCTTTCTCTCTTTCTTTCTGTCACCTCTCTTGTTATCCCTCTGTCCTGTTTGCCCTCTCTTTCTCCCCTCCCGTCTCCTCTCTTGCTCCTGCTCTCCACTCTACACAACCCTTTGCACGCCCATATACACACTCACTTTGATCCCTGGCCTGTCCGGTCCTTTTAACTTCCACAGTACCAGTCTCTCTCTCTCTTTCTCTCTCTCTCCCTCCCTCCCTCTTTTCATTCACACTCACAGCTTGTCTTCAGTTTGATCGCCCCCTCAGTCTGTGCGCTGCAGGAGGTTTTTTTAACCCTTTCACTGCGTTGCTTTTGTAGATGTAATTAAAAGCTTTGGGTTGGAGTGGAAGTTTAACCTTTTGTCTCTCTCTCTCCTCCTCAGCCTCTGATGCACACGACGAGCCAGAGCCCACAGGCGCAGACTATACGCTCAGACCAGGCCTAAAGATTGATGATATTGGTGAGTCAAGAATGTTAGAATTAATATGACAACATTAAAATAATTATATTAAATGTACTGGTTTAAAAAAGGAAGTAGAATCACAACTGAACCTGCAGACAGAGCACACAAACATGCTCAGAACCCCCAGTATTCACTCACTGAGCTGCAGAGGCCGCACTAGCACTGATTCATGATTGGCTGCAGGTGCTGGGGTTTAGGTAATGACGATTCAGATCAGAGAGAGTCCTTTTAGGTTTAAACCAACTGGATTTCAGCAATGAAATTGGCAACACAAATGAGAAACTCAATTTGAGACTCATTCTGCTTTCTGATTGGATAATTGTCTTGAAAATCAAAACACCAAATGAAAAACATCAGCAACTAAGCAATTACAATTACAACTGCTGTCTGTGAAAGTAATATTTCATTTGAACATGTTCATATCTGGGCACACACAGAAAGACGGTTTTGGGTTTATTGCAAATGGGTTTTAGTCATAGAATCTGGCAACCCAAAGTGAGCAACTTATTCTGCATCAGTCAATAAAGGAACGGAGCAAAGGAAAATCATATAAATTATACTTGTCTTAGGAGATGACATGCACTGAATACACCGCATGGGACATACATTGTTAACTGAGGTTGGGCTATGGTGTATTTATGGAACATGGACCATATATCAAGGATTAGCTGAAAATAAGCCACAATGCACATTCTCATTGTTACAAAAGAGTCTATATATAAGGACTTGAACATGGAGGCTTGGAGGCTCTGGGATAAGAATGAGACAAAGATAGTTCTCTTCAAATCACAGGCATTTTAATAACTCCATTGTCAACCAAATGGGGGCACTGTTCAGATATTTTTACATCCATAAGTGAGGCTTGTCAAACTGCTGACTGTTGAAATGCTTCTTTATTTTATAGTACATGATCCATAGATGCTGTAAACCTGATTAGTTTCATTTCTGAAATAATCTCATGTCTTACCTGGAATGGTCTCCCTTTCAATCAATTTCCACTTATACTGCCAGAGTTTAAACATGGCATGAAAAATATAATTGCATGAGGCAGGTGATTACAATAATTAAATACTAAGACTACATGTTTTGCACAATACATGTACAGTGCACGTGATGTATAAATGCTCTTATCGTCACTTATCACTGTGTAACTTTTCAGGTGGAGGTTCACTGCCTGATTTGTGTATGGCATTGAACTTCTCTGTCTCCATGCAGACAGGTATGCCACCAGGCCAAGTGTGGTTCAAGGCATTTTAGAGTAATAATTCAAACACTGCAGCTGAGTAATAGACATAGATATGCTGAAGGCCATACTGCGGCAAATCAGTAACATATCCACGAGACAAGCAGGTGGTGTACTTCCCACCAGAAAAGTTACAGTGCACCTTTTAACATTTTAACTTGATTTAAAAAGACAGAATTAGTTAGATGTATTTTCCAAAATGGGCAGCGCTGTTATGTTTGTAATTTTCTTATACTGTTTATTTCTACCTTGGCTTTTAAGTTCTAAGCTAAGCATGAAAAGTAGCCTTTGACTTTCATGCAGATTGGAATTTTAAAATATACTGGTGGTATCAGATATGTTTTGTTTATTTGTTCATTTAATACCACCATTGTCCATTGCTGAGTGAGAGCCCCACTGACCTGTTTAAAAGGACATCAGAAGTGACATCTACAGAGACACTGTGTTAACTCCACAGCACCAGCTGGCCTGGCAGGCTGCACATCCCACTGAACTCATGCATATTCAGAATGCACTCACACTTCCACTCGCTAAAGACCACACCACCAAGTTTTGGGAGTTTTCACCAAATTAGAAAAAGACAAAACCTCTTTTTGTAATGTTGAGATGAGGAACAACAGGGAGGATAATCTCTTTATAACCACAGAGATACATACGCCTTAGTCAAAGAGGGACATTCTAGCTAGACAGGGTTCTGTGCAGTATCTTTGCTCTTATTAGTACTGCACTTTTCTGGACTGAGAGATATCATGTTTTTCCTGGGATCTGCTGTAGCCACTCCTCCACTTTGGGGTCACTGCCCTGAGTGCTCCAATGACCATGGGCACCACTGATGCCTTCACCTTCCAGGCCTTCTCCAGCTCTTCTTTGAGCCCCTGGTATTTCTCTAGTTTCTCATGTTCCTTTTTCCTGATGTTCTCATCACTTGGTACTGCAGTGTCCACCACAACAGCTTTGCTCTGTTGTTTATCCACCACCACAGTGTCCGGTTGGTCCATCTCCATTGTGTCAGTCTGTATCTGGAAGTCCCACAGGATCTTGGCTCGATCATTCTCCACTACCTTTGGAGGTGTTTCCCACCTTGACCTTGGGGTCTCCAGTCCGTACTCTGCACAGATGTTTCTGTACACTATGCCCTATGCCACTTGGTTATGCCACTCCATGTTTGCTTTCCCTGCAACATCTTACACCCTGCAGTTATGTGCTGGATTGTCTCAGGTGCTTCTTTGCACAGCCTACACGTTGGGTCTTGTCTGGTGTGGTAGATTTGGGCCTCTATTGCTCTGGTGCTCAAGGCCTGCTCCTGTGCAGCCAGGATGATTCCTCTGTGCTGTCCTTCAGACCAGTTCTCTCAAGCCATTGGTAGGATTTCTGGTGGTACATCCCATGTAGGGGCTTATTCTCCCATGAAGGTACCTCCAGCCCCTCTTCCTCTGCGCTCCACTGTCAGACATTCACTGAGCAGGTCATCTGTTGGGGCCTTGTCCTTGATGTACTTATGGATCTTGAATCTTACACTCACTAGTCCTCAGCCTCCCTCCTTATGGCTCATGTACAGTCTCATTGGCTATTAATATATCTCTTTTGAATGTGGAAAATGTTACATATAGCAGAAAGGTGAAACCCTTCAATAGTTTTGTGACAATTTGCCAAGATAAATGTAAATAAAATTGAGACAGTGAGTTTTTTCTGTTAATAATAATTAAGAATAAAGATGATTTATTTATTCAGTCATTTTAAAAATTAAAAGTTATAAAATACAAATATTGATATTAATATATAAATGAAGTGATGGAGCTGGAACAATAGAACATACTATCTTAATAATGAAGTTGTTTAGTCATTTAAATAAAAATAATTAAATAAATAAAATAAGAGAAAAATAGCTCTTTTTTTCAGACATATTCCGTAATGGCCTTGTGCTGTGTTGTTGCTCATGTCAGGATTATATAGCACCCTCCTCAAACTGCATCTGCTGCTGCTGAAATTGTGGAAAATTTGGGAGAATTTTGGGGGAAAATCTTGACATTGATTTAAAAAATGTTATGGCAAATGTAAAAAAAACATTAAAAATACCTGCTAGCATGACAGAGAGGGCTGGCATTAGTTACAGTCAGGTGGGTGAGCTTTCACACACCAACCGGTAAAATATGGCGCTGTTAATCTGTGTAGGAGCAATGCATTGTGGGCAATAAATTTGTCAGTTTTTGCAAGCGTCATAAGGGAAGTCATCACAACGGCTGTGAGCTGCAAATAGCCTCAGGTCAAATGAGCTTTTCTCTGTCATCCTTCTATCATCCTCTCTTCTCCTCTCCCTATGCCTGCCTCATCCTCCCATTTTACTCCCAGCGCTGGAGGACAGAAGCAGTGAAGGGGAAAACTACTCAAATGCGGTTTATTCACCTTTTGATGTGTGAAATTGAGTTTGCCTCCACTTTTTATTTATTTTTTTGTAGATAGTAACGTTTCTATTAGGATAACATCTGTGATTGAATTAGCTTTCAGGCTAATCGATTTCTGATCTAATTATGAACAGCTCTGAGTGCTTTTTATAACATTCACCTAATGAAACACTGTGGTTTTCTTAAGCGTCACTGTAGGAATGCGTATTTTTCCAAGGTAAGACAACAGTTATAATAAATGCAACATAGATAAGTTTAATGTCATACTAAGTAATAACATTTCCATGGCGACAATCGGGTAGCACAGTCCCCACCAGAAAAGTTCCATAGTGCACCTTTCTTTCTTTTTCTTTATTTATACAGGGGAGCCCAATGAGAGCACTTGGGCTCTCTTTTTCATGGGCGCCCTGTTTAAAATACAATACAAACAAAATAAACAAAGTATACAAGTCCATATAAAACATTAAAAACAGGTGCAGGTGTGGGTATAAAAGTTCATTACCAGTTTATTAAATTGCGATTGTGTCACCAACATATCCAGTTTTGCTTTTCCTTGGAGTGCATTCCATTTTTGTGAAGCAAAACAGCTAAAAGCCCTTCTTTTTCCCTTTAAAGTGC
Source organism: Periophthalmodon schlosseri (assembly GCA_000787095.1). Classification (NCBI taxonomy): domain Eukaryota; kingdom Metazoa; phylum Chordata; class Actinopteri; order Gobiiformes; family Gobiidae; genus Periophthalmodon; species Periophthalmodon schlosseri. The sequence continues at coordinate 97,952 of KN485725.1, forward strand.
ATATATGGCAGGATGACAGGTTTTAGCTGTGCTGAGTTCTAAAACATACAGAGGAAAAGTCAATCCACATAAGCAGACACACTTAAGATGAATTAATGATTAAACTGGCAGAAAAATGATTTTAACAAAGGTGTATACATTTTAATGAGCACATAATTACTATATAGGACCCTTATATATCTTGTTGTTTGCTTATGACATACACTTTATAAATGCAGCCTTTCTGATTTCCAGTTTCAACAATTTAAATTCCAATTTCACTTTGATTCCAATTAAAGTTATAATTTTGTCTGAAACTTTTAATTATCCTTTTTAACCTGACCACTTAGTTCAAAGCGGCGTCTCTGGTTCAACAGTGGTCTCTTTGTGAATACAGCTCTAATGAAACACTGTGCTTTTTTATCACAAGTGCTAAACTGAATAATTTAAACTATTGCTAAAGCAGTTCTAGTCAAATGGAGAAAGTCGATATAAACATGTTTTGGGTCAAAAGAAAATTACTTTTGTAACTTGACAAAAAAAAACAAACTCTCAACTACACTGCTGCTGCTTCTAAAAAATCTTACACAAATGAAACTTTCTTCTATTGTGAAAATGACAAATGTGTAAAAAATGTAGTTTTTTATTTATGTGAAATATTGACTGTGTCTGAATTCAGTTACAAATGTATCTGAAAGACTTGGTTGAAATCCTAACAATAACATCTGTAATTGAATTTGTTTTCAGGCTAATCGATTGCTGATCTAATTATGAATAGTTCTGAGTGCTTTTTGTAACACTAACCTAATGAAACACTGGTTTTCACGTGTGCTAAAGTGAATAATTGAAACATATTCCTAAAGCAGTTCTAGTAAAATGGACAAGGTCGATATAAACATGTTTACTTCTTTTAGTCTCTTTAGTCTTTGTTTCATTCGTTTCAGTGTTTTTATAGTTTGAAATAATACAAGTGTCAGTAAAGCTCATTGTTTCCACTGAGGAATAAAACATAGACAAAATACTACAAATACAGTAACTATTTGTTTTGAAGTTTAATACCTGTATAGGCGACTGGAGTCCTGAAATGTTCCCAAATATGATGTGAAGCCTACATAATAATGACTTGATGTTGAAGAAGGTGACACCTGGAGATAAGAGCAGGCAGCTGCAGTGAATAAATGTCAACTGAAAAGACAGGATCAGAATACAGGAGTGCAGTCATTTTGTGTTAAACGCTTTGGGATCCTGGGATAATATTGGGTGAATTACAGTAGCAATAACACAACACAAATGACTCTGCTCCTCTGGGTCCCTCTTACCTGCAGTGCCGTGTTACCAATTAAATTAATAGGAAGTCCCATGTGGTTTGAGGGAGTGAGGAAACCTGCAGGGATATGTGGAATGAACAGAAGCATGCTGTCAGAGCGTACACACACACACACACACACACACACACACACACACACACACACACACACACACACACACACACACACACACACACACACCCACAGAGAGACACACACACACACTTAGAGCTTTAATTAGAATACTACAGAAGGTATGTACACACTTTACACTATTAATATTGTTTCTTAATGGTAGGCACTTTATGGACAAAGTGAGAACTAAATCTGTGGTTGGAGTTTGACAATAATTTTGCCTTTTATCATAAATGTGTAATTGGCCTGGTCATATAACGTGCACTATAGTGGAGTGTCTGCTCCCTGCTTATCTCCATAGAGACGCTATTCATCTTATTCCAGAAGTGGCCGTGGGCGACGCCATTGTCATTCGGGTTGTATTATTTTGCATGGGGCTGCCGATCTTGACAGCAAATAAGTTCTAAACGGACTACAGAGCCGTTTTAAGGCCTCCCAGAGAATCGGTGCAGCGTTGACTTGTTGGTGCACATGAACATAGAACATTTTAAACAAGTGAACCGACTTTATATCGTATGTTAGCGGCGAAACCTTAACCAGAAGTGCCACCACAAAGAAAGCACAATTTAGTTACATTTATGGCAGAAGTGGGCGTGGCAGAATAGGGTCAATTGCTTTGCTTGGAATATTCCACAGAATAGCATTGACTTCTCTATCTCTGTGTCTATCTGGAGGCAAGCAGGTGACGCTACCAGGCCAAGCTAGACGTCAGATCTGTGGATTGGCGAGTCCACTCACTATAGGAATGCATATTTTTTTCAAGGTATTTTTCAGCAATAAAGACACCAGTTTTTATAAATACAATATAGATAAGTTTAATGTCATACTAGCAATAACATCTCCATGGCGACAATCGGGTCGCACATCCCCCACCAGAAAAGTTCTATAATGCACCTTTAAAGTGCATATATGACAGGATGACAGGTTTTAGTTGTGCTGAGTTCTAAAACATACAGAGGAAAATTTTATCCACACAAGCAGACGCACTTAAGATTAATTAAGGATTAAACTGGCAGAAAATGAATTTAACAAAGGTGTATACATTTTAATGAGCACATAATTACTATATAGGACCCTGTGGTGACCAGATTTCCAGACCAGATATGACATAAGCTTTATAAATGCAGCCTTTCAGATTTTTTTCTGATTAAACTTAAATTAAACTTTGTCTGAAACTTTTAATTATAACCCACCTCTTTAACCTGACCGTTCAGACCAAAGCAGTGTCTCTGGTTCAACAGTGGTCCTTTTGTGAATGTAGCTCTAATATTAGCTTACACTTAGCACATGTACACCACAGATGGGCTTGTGTTAGCTTGTGATTAGCTGCAGTGGGAGAACATTCATTTTGTGTGTGATCAGGTTTCTGCAGCTTTACGGTCAGCTCTGGACATTATAGAGCAGGAATCAGTCTTTTCTTAAGTGGCTTTTATTGTAGCGATCATCAGTCGTGTGTGTGACAGAGGCGTAGATTACAGCGGACAGTAAGTGCAGTCATTTTCATGATTGTCTAGAATTTCTGCCGCTTTATTTCTTATAATGGCTTTTAAATGGTCAAATACTGCAGACAAGAACTGAAATAAACAAGATGCTACCTGTGGAGATCTGTTTTACAATATGGTCCTGTCTTGCAATTGTGAAAATGCAGTGTATTGGCCTGGACTTGGGCTTGCCACTCCATGGATCTGACCTTTACTTGGCCTATACAATCATTTTAGTAGTCTCACAATTATATAAGTGCAGCCTTATACTGGACACAGACTCAAGATTTCCAACACACAGCAGCTGCAAAAAGGCTGATTGGAAAACAAGGTCCTTTAACCCATATATTTATTTGTTTAGCTCAAGATTTTTATAACTTTCTTGGTTAAGTCAACTATTCTATGAAGCCTTGTGAGGTGACTGCTGTTGTGATATCAGCCTATACAAAAGTAAATTGAATTGACTTGTCCATAATCTCCTAGTCTGCAGCATCCTCAGTTTTTACACCCTCTTTATTTTCTTATCCAAAACAAATGAACACTCAGGGGGTCCATAATATCCAGATTCAGAAGGTCAGTACAGAGCAGACAGTTCCAGTGTTCTAATGTGTATATCTAAGGGTTAAACACACATGGGTAATCTGGCCATCCTGTGTGGGTGTGGTTACATGGGAGCATCTGATTGATCTAATGACGTTGGTGAAACTGCGAATACCTGACGCATTCAATGCAAAATTATATATAGCACACAATATGTACATTGCTCATATTGCGGTTTCATAATGTTGGAACCACCAGTATGTTATGCAACTGAAAATGCCATTCAAAGATTTCATCATTTACACCACTGGTACAGCCAAAATTACACACTTGATAGCATGCATGTGGCTAGCATATAAAGTTTATACCCAAAACATGCACCGTAGGAAAAGTCCTCCAGCTAAGGGAGTCCTGACCAACCCTAGCTCAACATCTCCTCAACATCTGGGCATCCTTCAATGCTGCCCCAGCAGCATTGAAGGATGGGTCAAATGCAGAGGACAAATTTCCTTATGGGGACAAAAAAGTAAAGTTAACCAGACTATATATTTAAAGATATTTACACTTACCTAAATTAAAAAAAATAACAAAAAACAAAAACATCCCTGTAAGAGTCACCTAGCACCACATGCAGTAGAAACAGGTCTGTACAGTAACAGTCATACCATTTTCACTATAGACCTAATATTCGAAAGTTCTTTGAAGGATTACATTCTTTTAGCTATAATGAAACGGTGCACATTTTTGGACTGTTGTGCATTAGATTAAGGCAAAATAAAAAAGTTACCATTTTGTACAGTATAATGCAGTAAATTGTCATGACTGACAAAAACACAGGAAGAGGCTGCAGTTTAAATGGATGTGGTTGTTTGAAGACACGTATAAAATAGTTTGAATATGTACAATTGATGTTCTCTTACTAATAATAAATTGCGCTGTACTTTTTGACATCTTTACACAACTCCCTTCCATGCTAGTCTATCAGTTGGGAAACACTTACACAACACACTAAGCTAAGCGTTAAGACAGCTGCAGTACATCCAGAACACTGTTGCTCGGGTCCTGACTAGAACCAGGAAGTTCGAGCACATAAGTCCTGTGCTCAGGTCTCTGCACTGGCTCCTGTGGCTCAGAGAATAGACTTTAAAGCAGCTCTTACAAGTCTCTCCATGGCCTAGCACCAAAGTGCATCTTCGACATTTTAGTGCCATATGAACCATCTCGCACTCTGAGGACTTCAGGGACCGGCCTCCTGTTGGTGCCCAGAGTCAGGGCTAAATATGGGGGATCAGCGTTTCAGTTTTATGCAGCTAAAACCTGGAACAGTCTTCCTGAAAATATGAGACAGGCCTCTACTTTGACAATGTTTGAATTCAGGCTGAAACAGTTCTGTTTTGCTGTGCATATTGACTGAAAGTTTTTATGATGATTATTTATGTCTTGATTTGTTTGGATTGTGACTTTTTTTTTTCTTTCTTATTCTGTAAAGCACTTTGAATTACTTTGTGTATGAATTATGTACAAACAACCTTGCCTTGTCTTGCCTATAGTAATATTGTGTTTTTCATGACACTCATGTTTCAAGACAGACAAAAACACAAGAAGAGGCAGTGGTTAAAATGAATGTGGTAACTTTAAGGTAGTTTTAAAGTAGTTCACAAGTAATGGTTTGCAAATGTTGAATTGATCTTTTTATTAATACCTTACTAATAATGACTAATGCAGTATGTTTTGATATATTTACGCAACTCCCTTCCATGCAAGCCTAGCAGTTGGGAAACACGCAACACACTAAGTTGTAGGTGTATATTTAGCAGTGCTAGATAAATACAGGCTATTTAAGTCTGTACACAATAAGTCTTCATTCTCACTATAATCACCTATTGTTGTGTTAAATATAGAGATTCACACACAGCACAGCGCTCACACTATAACTTGTCTGTATGTGTGTAATGGTGTTTGTTTGACAGTTCGTGACAGCAAATTGCTGTGTGCAGACTTGTAATAGCCCCATTAGGTCAGAGCCACGCGCTTTAACCAGTTGTACCAGATTTTGTCCTGTCTGCTGTGTGTGTGTGTGTTTGTGTGTGTGTGTGTCAGCAGTGTCCTGGCCTCCGTGTGCAGTTTCAGTTACACAGCGGTCAAAGCGTTTAACCTGCAGCTTGGACCTCATTAGAAGAGCTATGGAGGAGCAGCTCAGAGCATCTTTAAAACCAGGTGTCAGACAGATATTAGGCTGCAGCGTGACCCGCCAGCAGCTGCTCATGCCCCACTGAGATACAGGCTAGCATAGATTAACCCCCGTAACCAGTGCTGCGGAGCAATGTGTTTCATTTGCTCAAGTCACTTTTTTAGATGTAATTGTACTTTTAAGAGTAGTTGTTTCTAGGGCAGCAGGAGTTATCACATTCACCGGCAAAGTGCAATTTGAATAGTCTACAAGTATTTAAATGTCATATATTATGCTAAATTGACTCCTGTGAGCTTTTATCCATCTGTATAATGTTGTTACCTTCTCAAAAACATACTTGGTGTTGTGTTTTGTTTCATTCACACATGTTTGAGTAACCCCTTCATTATCAGTCTGTCTACATGTCCAAAGCTCAAAATGCTCTGTTCCACCTTGTGATGTCATGTAGTAGTACTTTTCAAGTTAACGGCTACCTTTTCCCTTTAGTTCAGTAGAGATTGGCAATTCCAGGGCTGCAATGATTCTTATGATTCTAGTGAAGGTGTATGGAGTTTAAAAACAGTGGAGCACTTCCTGTATTACCACATGACATCACAAGGTGGAACTCAGCCTAAATATGCAGGGTTTTTGTGTTAAACATGTGTGAATGAGACAAAACACAACACAACGTCCTTTCTTACTTGTCCAGGTTACCACACAATGGCATTTAACTTGTCTGTATCCATGGAGACAAGCATGTAACACCACTAGGCCTAGCTACAGGTCAGATCTGTGGAGAGGCGAGTCCGCTCACAGTTACAATGCATGTTTTTCAAGATATTCCGTACATGAGCATGAACATGCAAATGACATGAAAATTAATAAATGCTATATATAATGCAGTGCAACATTCCAGAAAATTAGTTGGCTTACCTCCCGCCAAAAAGGTTACATAGCAAACCTTTAAATGAACAGTATTGCTTTAGTAGTCTACCACCTGTTTTAAACCAGATGCCCTACAGACAGTCGATTGTAATCAGTCAGTGAGTTCATCCCTCTTAGTCATTCCTGGAGTCAGAGTTTGGGCGTGCTTAGGTGCGCATGTTGTGAGGTACTGTCTCATAAGTGTTTTGTTCATGTGTAACTCAAATGAAAAGAGTTATTTTGGTCCCACAGCAGATGCACAGGCTCATAGTGGGAGTAACAGTGCACAGTGTGTATGAGAGGGGGTGTCAGACGGAGAATGTGTCACTTTATCAGCACAATTAGAGCAGTTTACAGGGCAGCACTGTGGTATTGTTTAGATAGGAGAAGTTAAATCAGACCTGACATACCAAAATACCAAACGATCGTACAAGGTAGGACTACAAAATGAATGGTGGATTGAATCAGAATTGTAATGTTGACTGCGGTTGGAGTTTACTTTACTATGGTTCCATAACAAGTTTGACAGTAACAGGATTTCAACAGAAAAATTAAATTCTGCCTTTTGCTAAGGATTTCAACTCTTATAAGATGGTAGATTTGACAATAAGGCTGACTATGACCATATCTGACAGTGTTAAACATATTTTCTTCATGTCTATTCAAATGTATTAAAACAAATTGACTGATTGGCAACTCTTTTGTTTGTTGTTGTAACCAAATATACCATGTACTATATACCAGGTACTACCATGGATTAAATGGACAAACCAGTTTTCCTCAGTCAATAGAAACAATTGTATGTGTTTTATATATTTGCATATTTATATATATTCTGAATTGTTAAATATTGACATATAAAATGATTGTTCTCTGAAAAGCATTTTGAGTTGTTTTTGGCCATAAAAGTTTATTTAGGCCTACAACTTGAGCATACTTATTTTTCATTCATTAATTTATATTTACTTCTAAAAACAAGATTTTTTTTTTTTTTTTACAGATCTTTATATCTTGTTACTGTGTTTTACTTATATTCAGTTTCATCTAAAATGTTTGGCACGTTGTTTTTTTACATTTTTCTAGGCCTATATAAATAAACCTTGACCTTGGCTTGACCTATTTATTTTTGCTAATCCTTCTTTGCTTTGATTTCCAGACGACTACAACACGTTCGTACCGAAGTTGGAGAAGAGTGTGAGCGGCAGCAGCCCGTCCCGCGACCGCCTCCTCCTCACGATCACGATGCTCCTCCTCGCCGCGCTCTTCGTCTCCTAGCGACGACCCCGCCATCGGTGTCACCATGCCAACTCGCCCCGGGGCGGAGGCAGGTGCAGCGTGTGGGCGCAGGACAGGGGGCATGGGGGACGAAAAGAAAGACGAAAGAGAGAGAGAGGGACCAGAAGACCAAAATGATTGAAGTTTTCTAATAGTGTGAATGTGCGTGTGTGTTGGGTGTGTGAACTGTAAGCCTTAAGGCAGAGACTGACAAAAGCAGAACTGTGTAATACGCTTAAGTCAGTCAAAACATGAGTGTGGAAACAGGCCACAAGTCCAGCCTGTTTGATCCTGCACACAAAGCATTTAAACGGCAAGAACGGCGCAGTCGAAACAAAAACAAAAATAGACATTCAAATCCACCCATCTAATTAGTAATCATTCGAAAGTCTTTTTTTCCATGGATTCGATTGGCTGTACGCACTTCCTTAGGGCTAGTTGCCATAGTTTCTTGCAACAAAACTTCAAACAGAACTAAAGTGAATTGAAATGGCCTTTTTGTGTTCATTTTGAGGCTGGGGAAAAGGAAGAAGCCCAATTTTAAAGACGTAAGGAACCAGATGACGAACAGTTCTGGTTGTGTATGATCAAAGTAGCTTTTAGATGAAAAACACACATCCCTGGAAGTACAATGCCAGTTTTAGTTGTCATCTCCGCTCTGCTTTGACATCCTGTGGGCATTGTCAAATTGTCTAAAAGGAAAGACACGGACTGGACGGGTTCTGGGGCAACATATAAAGCATTTAATCAACCAATTGTTTGTGTAAGAGATTTTAATGTGCCATCTTGTTAAAGGTCCTATATCGTGTGTTATACAGGCTTTTTGAACTGTTTTTGTCCACATTTGCATTAGAGCTGTGCAGTTAATGAAATAAAATCCTGATTTCAATTATTACTCATTACAGATACAAAAACGTTGTAATCAACAACAAGTCTACTGTTCAGAATGATATAAGCACTTAAGGTCTAGACATATATTAAACTTTTAATGGTTTAAAACAATATCTAATTAGTCCTGATTCCTGACCACACAAAACACAGTGCCAGCAAATCATTTCTTTCTGCTGTTGTGCTAATGGGTGAGGCAGTTTAAATTAGGTTGAAAACAATAACTGACAACTTCCAATTTGAGATGCATCTTGTTGAAGGTAATTTGAGGTTTGAAGAGTTGAGTCTTGAAGGTGTAATGTCTTTAGAAGAAAAGGCTCCTCCATGTTTTTAGAGCACCAATGATGTCACAAGGTGGAACAGAGCGTTTTCAAATCTGGAGAGATTGATTTGCATACAAGATTACTCAAACATGCATGCATCATTACATTATAATGTGGCGAAAAGCTCAATAAGTCTATTTAACATCATATAGGACCTTTATGTTATTGTGTTATTGTTTCTTGTAATTTCTGAGGTTATCGAAGCACATGGCAGAAGGGGACTAGGAGAGGAGCCATGGATATACTCAGCAATACCGACTTCGCCTTCTCAAAATACAGAAAATAAAGGAATACTTATGTTTATTGGGAGCAGAAAGACATAAACATTCATTCAAAGTGGTGTACTGTCAGTGTACTAGACTCTTTCTATGTGAAATCACTTCTCACACCATGTAATGTATGGGTGCACCGTAACGCTACATGTATCTGTCTGAATGAGAAGTTACTATGTCATTTGTGCCTGTTAGCATTTTCACCTACATCTTATCTGAAAATATCAAAAAATCAAAACAACAAGAAAAACTTACAGAACTTATGGTGAGGTAGGAGACTCAAACTTCAATATAACAACAACTGTACCATCCGGATAGCCGTTTCCATAGCAACTAGCACCTTACCATGGCTTCCCTATCTGGTCACCGACGGACTCCAGTAGGGCCTAGCTAGCTTACCATAGTAGCTGACAACAATAATATGAAGGCGATGGTACTGCTTTTGAATGACTGTGAAAGAAACCCACCGGCATGTTGAAGAAAATCTATTGTAAATGTTTGAAAAGAAGAAAATGACAAAGGATGGTAAAGCTATTGTGCCGAGAAGGTTGAAACGTTGATGTAAGCATTTTTGACAAACTTGAATTGCAGTTTTGTTGTGGTTGTGTTTTTTATCTGGTTTGTTTTGTTGCTGTGATGTATATTTGGTTGAACTGAAGGGGGAAAACTGTGGTACTTGGGCTGCGATACTATTTGTCGAATTTCTTTTCTTTTTTTTTTTTTAAGAAAGAAAATTATTATTATGAAGAGTGATTTGTTATTTTTCACTTCCATTACATTGTTTATGTAATTTCTTTCTCTGTTCAAACTCCAATAGGCTCTGTGCACAGCATCATGTTAGCTAGCTAGCTCACTATGTCTCAAAGCCAACAGTCACTTTTATTAAAATCGGAAAACATAAAATAAAAAACCTCTTAAAATTCAAATTAATTAAAATAAAGACTACCCAGTTATTTGTAGAATACTTCAGTTTTAATATTTCTTATGGCTCAAAATTAGCGTTGGTGTTAATACTGAGACACAAACATTTCTCTTTGTAAACTCAAAAGTGTCCTCTGGTGAAGTATTCATTTTATTTGTGTAGTTTTTAACATGTTGTCAGTGACATCCACCTGCCGGCTCCCTGTCCACTGCCTCATCTTGAAATATTTATTCATTTTTTCGCGTGACTCAGCAAAAACCTCCTTAGAGATAAAATTGGACAGGACGTTGTGACGCTAACGGTGAGGTTGCCATGTGCACAGAGCCTATTGGCACCCAGACCAGGTATAAAATTAAGACCACTGACAGAGGATAGGCATGTTATTGGGTTATATTACATAAAGTGAACATTCTTCCTCTGTGATAGAAGCAAGAAAAATTGAAATACATGGGGACTTACCTAATATAAGAAGGTTCAAATTGGGGTGATGATGGGGAAGTTACACAACTAGTTGCTGCAGTATTTAGGAGGTCATAATGTTATGCCTTGGTTGTATGTTTTTGTGTCATTACAGTTACAGCCACTGATGCACAACTGTACACCAAAAGTAGAGGTGAGCGATATGGTATAAAAGGCCTATGTAATGGTCACGAGTTTTATTTTTATCACAATTAATTTACATTTCTCTATTTTGCCTTAAGTTGATTAAACCTATCTACATCACAATATAAGGATCTCATTATGAGGTCAGATCACAACTCGTTTTATATTGTCATATACACTCACCCAATGATGTAACAGATAGTTGTATATTGTCATCAGCCCATGTGCGCAGTGTGGCTCGGGGTTGCATTGGGTCTTACGATGTGGTTACTAGATCTGTATAAGAAAGTTTATCACTCTTCATAAAATTGCACTTATAAACTTAGACACGAAAGCAAGTCAGCGTGTGCGTGAAAATGCATGTGTCCATTTTGGTTCATGAGTGCTGAAAGATGTGATGGCACGTTACAGCACAGCATAGTAATAGCATGCTAATAGGGTAGGAATAGCATGGGATAACAGAGGGTCAATACATTTGTTGGGCTGTGTCATTATTACTAAGAATATACTAACCGTGTTCTTAGTCCAATGAGGTTCATCTGGTCTTCTGTTAATTTATTTTTTCAGACCAAGGTTTTGTTGTCACTAGCGGTCTTCCTCAGAGTTCGTCATGCGATGTTGCTGTGGCGTGTTCGGACAGCTGATTTAAACAGGTTTGTAGTCCGACTTCTTCAGAACAGTATCCCAGGTGTGTGAGAGTAAAAAAGTCCCCTCATCCCGGTTTATAGTCCCTTGGGCATGTTTCCGTGTTTCAGTTTCCTCCTTAATCCAGTGACGATGTTTGTTGTGCTCTGTCCCAATGATGTTTGCTCTGTCTTAGTCTGCCAAAAACCTGTTTAAATCAGCTGACCGGACACATCACAGCAACATTACGTGACCACTCAGGAAGAGCGCTAGTGAGCAGTTGAAACTGCCAGGTATGAATGCAAAATAAACCTTGGTCTGAAAAAAAAATCTATTAAAAAAAAAAATACCCATGATCTTGGTAATGGACAGGCTTCTTCATACTCAGTTAGGGTTTTATCATGAAATAAAGGGTGACATGTTTCAGTGAGTAGTTACCATGTAATTAGCATTTTATTATCATGCTATAACTGTGCTGTATGTAAAGTGTTATCTTTATTTTAGTTTCATGTGAGTTGAGTGGTGAAACGATTGAAAAGTTTTGTTTCTGCTTTTTCAGTGCGTGTGACTGAATGTTGTCTGGCAAAACAACAAAAGCATTTACTAGCGTTGGCAACAACCATTTACAATCATGTTTACCTTTGACTGGAATGACTTTAAACGAACTTGAAAAATACTGTAAACTGAACAGACTGTAACAGAGGTTATAACAATGATCATAACAAAATAATAAGCTTACAAATCTTACTTTTACCAATGTGCATCTGTGTCTTTATTTGTCCCCAGCTCACGCTCGCCATTTTGGTCTTTGAAGATATGTGCTAGGCTAATCCCTAACAGCAGATGGAAAAGCCAGCGCCTTTCTACCTGCTGCATTCACTCCTCTGAAGATAATGTTGTTTGCTAGCTAACAGATGGGGTTTTTACATATCAAAGTTAGCGTAGCGACGTTCCCCACTGCAGTAATACCTGTACATACGCCGATTAGGCCAGATGAACGCTTTAGTCACAGGGGTGGTATTTGAATGACAATGGAACAGACTGGCAATGTGTGTGATAATGGGATATGGAGGCTTCATGCTGGCCCTGTGATCACAACAGGTGTTATCAAACAGGTGAGTACAGTTACCAGATACCAACCAAATGTGCGAGAAAAAAGAAGTAAAAACTAGTTACTATGTAGAAAGCGATTTCTTTTAACACTGGGGTCATTTATCAATGGACAGAATCTGAGCGCGAGTCAGTGTTTGTGTAGGATGGACATTTTCAAGGACAGATAGTAGAACATCGTTACAAAAGGGACTATTTGAAAGATTTTATGAGTCACTGCAGCATATTAAATGTTCTCATAAAGTTATATCAAGCAAAAATATGCACAATATAGACTAATCCCCCAGAAATCCAGACTCCAACACTCCACAGGCCCATGGCAGAAGGATGGGTCTCCAACAGCAGTTCCTTAATTCTGCACCACAGGCCCATGGCAGAAGGATGGGTCAAATGCTGCGACATATAGGTCTACAATGCAAATTCATGTTCTATTTCTATTATATCAAAACAGTATGTCACAAAACAATCAGGAAGAACAGGAAGAATGTTTGAAGATAGAATAGGTTTTGTATTTCCTTTTATATTTCTTCAGTGCATTTTCCAATAGTGGATGATGTGAGAAAGCCCCAAAGTAAAGTTGAATATCAAATTATGGAGGAATTATAGACTTGTATATCTGGTTATGGTGTAATTTTAAGTTTTAAATAGCCTATGTCATATTTAGGCTGAGTTAGACATAGGCCTGGTATTAGAGGAAGTGTTGATAATTACATTATTCAGCTAAATCATATTTTTGAGTCCCTTTTGTCCAAAGATATTAAAACACTGCACATACTGTAGGCCAACTTCATGTTATAAGTTTAGCCTTTAAGCAGGATCTCAACCTGACCACTAGGTGCTGCTGTTCAGTCGCTCACTTCAGGGGCACTGTTCTGATCTATCTGCCTCTGATTTGTAATCCTTTATCTAACTACCAATCCACTCCGGTCCATTGAATAACTGCAGACGCACAGAATAACACGTATTCTATTGTATTGTGATATAACAGATCGGGAGCACCACTCAGGCCTATGTATTTGTATGCATTTGGAGAACACGAGGTACTCATCTCTTTCACAGGTGTTTCTATACGTGCACTAAAGCTTACCACTCAAATTATGCAACTGCTAGGCCCGTTCATGCGTAGATTTAACAAATGACTGTTCAGCGCCAAGGTCTCCCGTCACGGACACGCACGCGGTGTTTCTATGGGCTTTCATTTGGCGCAGTGAGTCAAGCTGAACGATAGGGAAAAGTCAGCTCTCTGTGTGTGTTTGTTTTTGCAAGAAAACCAATGTCATGCGTGGCCAAGCCTGTAAATATAAGTATGTAATGTACGTGCTATTGGGACAAAGTAGGCCTGTTGAATTTAAAGGTGCGCCACGTAGCTGGGGTCCCTCAACGGGTAGCGTTACTTGAAAATAATATAATTCAAAGTTGTGGTAGCAGAAATTACTCTAGTAAGATAAAAATAAATAAATACAAGTATTAAAATGCAATAACTTTTCTGGTGGAGGGCCCATCACCTGCTTGTTTTCATGGAAATGTGCTTGCTTTGTTCTGTTTTCTAAATAGGGATTAACAGGAGATGCCACCAGGTCAGTTTACAGGTAAGGCAAGAATTATGTTTTTAAAAGCATTTTTGATTACAAGAAACACCCAGAACTGAATACACGCATCTCTATGGTAGAAGACCCCCACCAGAGAAGTTACGTAGGCTGGTTTATTAGTATGGCATTTCCAAACAATAAAAAAAGGGGGAAAAAAAACCAAGTAATGTTCAAATAATGTAATATGTCAACATAAAAGCCGCAACTTTTACTCTTTTACTAATAGAAGTATATGGCGCTAAAAAGCCACTCAGATAAATTCAATTTCTTTAAATGTAACTGAAAGCCCACCTCCCAGACGAGTCAACACAAGATCCATGTCAACAGAAACCTGCACAACGACACAAGTGATCATTATAAGGAGTGAAAGGTCAAACCTGAATCTTCAGAAACATCATCGCTAATTAGCCGTGACTCATACTATTCCATACACACAATTAGGCTAAAGTTCAAATACATTGAAACCCTGTAATAAGTGTTAATTTTACAGAAGCTAGACATAAGAAAACTTGATACGGTTCATTACATCTTGCTGGGAGCAACAACAACACACCCATGTCTCTTCTGCCCTTGTCGAAACAAAATAACATCATGAACTCTGCAACCTATGGCGTGAGGAGCCTATATGAAACAATAACATATGCAGATCATTATTATTTACATTTTATTCATTGTAAAACACAATATTGATCTAATAGAAACAGTTCAAACCATCAGAACTGAGAGACCTCGCCTCTTCACAGTGGCATTTAAAAGGCAGATTTCCATGTACATGTTTTTATTGTTGAAAACTGGCCAGACATTTTTAACCCTGCATGTGTGACCCCAAGTCTTTTACAATGGTTAAAAGGTCATAAATGTTAATATATAGTATTAATACAGGGGGTCAGGTGGTAGGGAGATCACAGCAATGACCAGTATATTGTTGTTGTGTCCTTAGGCAAAACTCTTCACTCACCTTTCACACTCTGTGGTGTGAGAGTGACAGGAGATGGTTGTAGAGGTTGTGCTCTTCAGGCATAATACAAGGCTACTGCTGCTGAGCCAGTCTGAGGGCCTCTGATTGTGAGTTTACTGTACATAAAAAAAACAAACTTGAACATATATAAATGTAACCCTGCTGAAGGGCTGGCCAGTGGTGGAAGAAGTACTCATTTTTGGATAAGTAAAAGTATTAAAGTACCTGTTTAAAAATGTACGTAAAGAGTAAAAAGTAAAACTATTTTGTGCAGATTTTGAGATCTTATAAGCCTTCAAATGTAGTGATTTTGATAAATATTTACTGTATTTTGTTCAACTGAAACAATTGAATCAATCATTTTATCTAGCTGCGTTTGTTCTTGTATATTTTTGTTTTTTGTCAAACTATGAACGTGTTAAAAATAAACCCTCAGACTTTTCAGCAGGTCTCAGACAATAATGGAAAAATACTGTTATTTTTCAGTCCCGTTAAAAAATGTAGTGGAGTAGAAAGTACAGATACCTTCTCTCAAATGTAGTGAAGTAAAAGTTAAAAGTATCCACTTTAAGATACCTAAACTTTGTACTTAAGTATAGTACTTTACTACTTTTACTTAATTGCATTCCACCACTGGGGCTGGCCAATATGGTAATAAAAATGGAATTGTGATCTCAATGTCCTGACTGACAAGTGCATTTAACCAACTGCAATGAAGTGTGAATATTCAGAAGAAGGAGACAACTTTAGTTACCTCTTCAAGACAATATAAAGATGCTAACTTTTACATTAACTGTGATAAATACAAAATTTTCATCTGGCACAAAGAAAAAAATGTGTTTGCTTGTTTGTTTGTTTGTTTTGCATATGGTCCACCGCACTATGTTAGTTTACTATAATAAATAAAATGACAAAAATCATTACTATCTACCATCGGGGGCTCTGTTTGCTTTCAGTTCACATGAGCACCTCTGTCTGCCTACATGTAAAGCTGTAATGTCTCTCCCTTCAGGCTCTTAGCGTATACGAGCAGACGGCAGGAACATGTGCACACACGTTTGTGCTGCTCTGAGCTCCATGTGAGCCCCAAACACCAGATCCACAGAAGGTGATGCACAGTGACTCAGCCTGTGTCACGTTGAGGTCCCCGAGGCCAAATTCAAATGAAAAAAATCACAAGAAAATAACACCCACCTGCTTAATCATCCAGTCTCATCCAGTCTGCTCCTGACGGTGTTGTGGTTGGTCAGGCCTCTGTTGGAGATGTCATGTCTAGTAGTTCACTTACCCATATGCTCCTTTTCAAGAGACTCAAAGCGCTTCATTGGTTAGCTTTTGTAGCCACAGCTGCCTTGAAGCTGAGTGAAACAAACACTGCTAGCACTCTGTGCTAATTGCCTTTTCGGTCACCACCAATCAAACACCATTTTCTCTCTCATGTGCTCAACAGTAAAACTCATTCATACGTCTGCCTATTAGACTTGAAATATTTTTCTTATATGTTTTATGTTCTGTCTTGTTTGCTACTGACCCCAGCTCCAAGACACTCTCTAAAAATGCAATATGTAACTTTTCTGGTGCTACTCTCCATGAAGATCACATTGTTCTGCCTAGAATGTTCATCAATATTTTCCTGGGATGCATAATACACACTTCTTCAATACTTTATGAAGATGGGAGTCTGATTTGAGGCGAATCTTCCTGTTTTCAGATGAGCGTGATTTACAGGTGGATTAGCCAATGAGGGACACACTGATATTAATCTGTGTAAAAATAGGTATCATTCTGGATTTACCAGGCAGCCACAATATGGCATTTATCTTCTGTTCAATCACAGGTGTTTTCATTGCTAAAGATTCATTGCTAAATTGCTGTTTTCTTAATTAATGTCACAGTGGGGTCACCTCTCTTCAGATATGACCTGTAACTTGACCTGATGGCTCCAATGAGAAAGATAAGTTTAATGCCATACTGCATAATATTCCCGGCAAAGCAATAGCATTTCTATGTAGATAGAAGCATGTGGCTGACCGCTCCATCCTGGTCAAAGCCTGATCTCGTCATATTTGGTCAGTACTTGAATGGGAGACCACTGGGAATATCAGGCGCCACAGTGAGGCACCAGTGGCAAAAAACTGTTGCTGTGTCCTTTGGCAAGGCACTTCACCCACATTGCCTGGTATGAAAGTGGTCTGTGCGTTGAGTGCTGGTGGTCGGATGGTGCAGATTAGCAGCCTCGCTTCCGTCAGTCTACCCCAGGGCAGTTGTGGCTACAAAAGAGCTTACCTCCACAGTTTGGAGTGAGTGAATAATGCACTGTGAAGCATCTTTGAGTGTCCAAAAAAGTGCTGTACAAAAAAACCCATAAAAAATTACATAGTGCCCGTAAACAGAAAAATAAACCTGAAACCACACCCTTGCAAGGTTATTGAAGTGTCTTGCTCTAGGACACAATGGCAGGATGCACTAGTTGAATCTCATCACCAATTCTACAGTTATAAGGCAACTACTCTCTACACCATCTAAGACAAAAATCTCCCCCCTGCTTGGAAATATTTGACTGGTCAGACCACTGTTGTATGTAACATGTCTTTTCCCCTCACACTTGTGTTGCGTGCCTATTCTCTGCTGTAATTCCTTCTGACAGTCTGATCCTATAGGACCCTCTGCTTCGCTCTGGACAGATCCCTGTGGCTTTAAAGGCAATTCCATCACTGATCACTCGAGCTGATCCTTCTATTTCTCAAACTAAACGCCTTAAGGTTAGAGTCATCATCTGTGACATTTTATATTTCTGATTTTCCGAGTCGAGTAATAGCCATTTCCTGGAATATGACTTGGAAATATATGTACTAGTAAAATGAAAATGCCCCACTCAAGTGCTGGATTATTAACCTTTTCAATGCCGACAAGAGAGCTCTATTTCACAAATCCCGAGGCTATGTTTTTGCATAAAGACATAAAAACAAAACTGGATGTATGTAAAGGTACAGTAACTTGTCTCCACGGAGAGAAGCAAGTGACGCCACCAGGCCAAGTTACAGGTCAGATCTGTGAAGAGGGCCCCCCCGCTCACAGTAAAAACACAGGTAATTAAAAATGCAGGCTAGATAAGTTTAATGACATACTGTGGAATATTCCAGGCAAAGCAATAACATCTTCATGGAGACAAGTAGGTGGCATACCCTCCACCAGAAAAGTTACATAGTGTACCTCTGACAGTAACTTAATTCAGATGTATTAGACATATTTGAAAGGATTCCCAAACATCTGGAATGGAAAGGGATTGATGAGTATTTTTTGGTGTGGCTTTGGATCTCTGGTTCCAGGGTGGAGTTGTGGTGTTTTGGCAGAGGTCTACAGCACACGGTCCAGGTTTTGTATGTATTTTCGTCACTGCAACACTTGAGCAACAATTTGAGAAGCACGTTTTTATTCATTACCAGTAAAAATACACATGCAGTTGAGATAACAGCCATATGCTTCCTGATATTAGCGTCACGAAACACTAATGGCTATGTTGTTTTGGTGATTTCACATCGCTGTATGTCTCACCAGTGTCACGTTTTCACAGGGAGGGCACAGGGCTGGGATGCTCCGTGCAGTTTTGTTTCAGTTGTCATCAGTCACAAAAAGGTTCCCGTCTCTGAAGCTCATCACTGACGTATTTGCATGTAGCACACATATTTGGTTTGGATTACAGATTACAGTCAGAGTTGGCTCTTGTTTCTCTTTACATCACCAAAACGTGACACAGAAATAATGAAACACCATGCTAACCTGCACTCACGATTGACTGAATAACAATAACATTTTGTATTAGCTTTAATCAGAATGCCTTGGTAGTTGCCAGGCATTGCTTTGTCTGAAATGTTCCAGACATAGACTGTATAAGGAAGTGGACTGAGGGAGTGTGACGTCACCCATAGCGTTCGACAGTCAAATGAAGCTCATCGAGGCTTGCGGTTATGGGGGAAATTTTGGAGCCAAGTTCCATATTTGGAATTCTGACCGCGTGTATCATTTGTCTGGTATTAATGTTCACAATAACAAAATAAAAATACCAGGATCATGTAGAGCAGGTTAATACAACATTTTAAGACCAAAATGACGAGTCTGACAGCAGCAGTTGCAGAGAGATAGATGACAGTTTTTCAGTAGAAAGTTAATTGGAGCCAGAGTCGATGGAGCCAGAAGCTAAGATAAAGTGTCTTGCCCAAAAACACATAATTGGCCATTGTCACCCAAAGCTTGAACTTAACCGTAACCAAATCTTTGACTTCCTAATGTGTACGTCAGTTCCGTCACATGTGACTCCACAGGTTTGGTCCTGTCACACCTCTTACTTCTCCTTTCTCTCCTCCCTCTAAACAGCGGCTTCGTCAGTCGTTCACCCCCGTGTCACCATGGCTTCCCCGTGCGTCCCTGTCCTCCTCATCTATCTCTCTCCTCTCCCCCAGCACCAGACTGTTTATCACACAATCAGCAGCTCAACAGCATCAGCACAGCCCAATAGGTTAATGCGTAATGGGATCATTTCAGATGGAGGGCAGGGCCTATATAACTCTATGGGAGATTTTACTGGTTTAGAAAGAAATATCCAAACTTTTGATTTACAAATGTTGAGCCTTATTATGGTGTTATGGATTATGTTATGGATTGGGTCCATAAATTTGCCATATTAATGTTCTGGCTTATGGTCATTCTATTTTCAACAAAAAAAAATCACTTTTGTTTATTTGACAGAGAAGACACTGAACTTTGTGTCAGTTTTAGTCTCATGTGGATAGGGCAAAGAATTACAGATATTAACCACAAATCAGGTCAAAACATGAGCATTTTGGCAGTTAAAAGACTAATTCTATCATAGAATTCTGTATTGGGGCAAGACAATTTTGTCTAACAGTCCCTCTCTTACAGTTTTGTGGTACAGTCTCTCTAAAAGATTATATAATTTGCTCATTTATTTTTTTGAGTGTTGGTAAGAGACAGGAAAAGTTACTGAGTACATTTTGTTTGCTGCACAGTATCCATGTTGCACTCTTATCTGCCATCATCTCACATGGGCCTACTGCAGGTCTTATGGGACTCAGACACTCTTAGATAGACTTAATGGATTTAAACAGACAGATTAATGGGAGCTGTGCAGTCGTGTCTTCCTCCTCAGATCTGTAATCTCCAGATTATCTGACCAGAGATTTCCTGTGGAGATGACCTTAAGCCTCCGTCCTGTATCTGACTGAGCAATGTGCCAGGTCCCAGACAAAAACAACAACCAGTCGAACCCGTTTCAACTGAAAGAAGACTTTACACGCTACACAGGGCAAACACCAAAACCCAACGTTAAACTAAAAGAACAACTGTGGAACTTTCTGGAGGTGGCACGTCACTTGCATGGTTCTATAGAAAGTTAAAACCACCCTTTGGAACATTCTCAATGGAGATAAATACGTTTTATGTCATATTGTGGAATACTGTAGCCAAAGGAACAACATTTTCATGGAAACAAGTAGATGGAGTCAGGTTTGTGGAGATGCAACTCACTATAAGGGATGGTGCATGTTTTTATCTTTTTCAATGCAATACAAAACATCCAAAATGAAAAAAAATATATATATAGAAAAAAAAAACAAGCTGGCTACAAAGCGCTTTGGGGTAACTTGAAAGGTACCAATCCAAAGCTTGTTTCCAAGGTGTAGGATTAGCTTATTCTGTAAATGTTTATGTATAAGGAAAACTGAAGGAAAACCCACCCATGCCCAGGCAGAACATGCAAACTCCAAACAGAAAGGCCCCACTTGGACTGGGGATTGAACCCAGGACCGTGTGGGGTGAAAATGCCACTGTGCCACCACCGCACCAAGTCATATGAGTAAGAAATGCACATGTACATGTAGTACAGCGCTCACTTTGTCGTCAGAGCCTCCTCACATGTGGCAGTGGTCCACCTGAACCCCTCAGAGCTGTAGTCTTATCCCTGTAGTCTGCGTGATGCTGTGTTCTGTACTGGGCGCTGCATGTGTTCATGTATTTGTGGCTCTCACATGGATCACAATATGTTTGTGTGAGGCACATGTCAGGTCATGGTGACGCTCCTCTCCACACAGAGCAGATATATGCAGCGGTATTCTGTTTACATTACAAACTGTCATGCTCCCATCTCCTATATACAGAAACGCACAGGTATCGTTGTTGTATAATACTTGAAGTAGCCCGAGAGTTTGAGAGACAGGAGACTCTGGAGGTCTAATGCAGAAGAAGTTTATTTACCATCAGTATGGGACCCACAGGAACACTCAACACATTGTGGTAGTAGGAAGGAATCATCTGCCTCATGAATAGACCCATTTCTAAACAAACATAATGCAATTTCAATGGACAAAGGAGTAGAAACAGAATATGGGTTGGTAAATTGTAAGGGGGTTTGTTAAATCTGAATGCAAGCAACATCAGAGCATGGTTAGGAAACATTTAGAACTGTATTTTACGTCATTTGTTGTTCAAAGACAATTTTGAGGCTAGAAAACTGAATTTTTTTGTCCCTTGTAACAGAGAAATAAAGAAATTAGAAATTCTACATTCTTACGATTTAGATCCGATGTTGATCAGTTATTGCAAATGAATTATGGTACTGCACTTTTGCCTTCAGTTGGTAATGATATTGTATTTTAAAAGGCCTATTGTCAATTCAAGTCTGGCTATGCTTCAACTGTAGGGAGTATTATAACCTCTAATGACATAGGCCAGATAACAAGGACTGAGCTAGAGGTGTCCTTGGTACAACAGTGAAACATATCTGCCACTGAGCTGAGTATAAGGTGGATAAAACTATTCTTTGAACTTCGTATTTCCTCAGTATACGCTGGAGTGCTTTTAAATGATGTGTGTTGTGTACAGCTGACATGGGGGCAGACAGAGAGAGACAGAGGAGGCAGTTATTATCACCCTCAGTAACACGTATGCATCATACACAAATGATCCATACAGTGGGTTTAAAGTGGCTTAAATGGAACGCAGAATGGGAAAACGTAACATCAGAGTTTTATATAATAATTTCACATGTTGAGCAGGGGCCTATAACTCTACCGGCAAGTTGCTGAAAATCCACCACCACCATGCTGAATCTTCTTGTTAGGCAATTGGGCCACAGATTTGAACAAACTTTTTTAACAAAATTGTCCTTCTTAGAGTAGTTTTCAAACACCATAATTTACTCCACCTTAAGTTATTTTTACAGTGTTACATTATATGGCGTTAACTTGATTAACTGAGATTCAGAAGCAGGACCACGCCTCAGCCTCCTCCTGCTCCTCTCCAGCGAACCACAGCTCACCTCAACCACACCTCTAATTACCCAGAAGCTCTATTTATACAAGCCTATCCCGGCAACACCATCTGTCTCCACCCTCTCGACCCCTCCCTCCCACCCCGTGTCTCAATTCATAATTCCCCAAAGCCCTATTTAAACAAGCCTATCCCGGCAACACCATCTGTCTCCACCCTCTCGACCCCTCCCTCCCACCCCGTGTCTCAATTCAATGTCTCTTGTCCATCTTTCAGCCCGAAGACCTCACCATCTACAGAAGGGAGGGGTCCTGAATCCTGAGTCTCTTCCCAGGCTCCACATCATGCATATTATCAATAAATATCTTTATCGTAAACCATTGTTCTAGAGTGGTTCTTACTAGTGAATCTTATTTGAGAAAAAATATGACATATGCTTTATGGTGACAATATTTGAACATTTGTGTTTCTTTGTGTTTCCAGATATTATGCATTGTTTCATGTTTTGCCTTATCAATTACATTACTAACTTCAGTAATTTTTTGGACCACTACCTTGAGTAATAATGTTTTGAAATAACAGTGAAATAGCAGTATTACTTTAATCTATCTCTACCCCCCACTGTCTTTATACTCTTGTCCTGTTGGCAGCCTGCAGCCTCCCTCACTGCAGGGGGCAGACCATGGGGCATATGGTACATCATCGCACCCTTTTGTGTCCCTAGATTCCCTCTTAATCTGCCTCTGCCTCATTACCTCTCTTATTATCGCTGTATTCAAACTTACAGTAAGAGACTTGTTTACGACTACTGCTTCTGTCTCTAAGTACAACTGCAAACTAATGCGTTACAACAAATGTGTTTTCATAAGGACCCTCGAAGTCTAAAAGAGATTCATGCGTTACATTTTGGTATGGATGTATGAAAATCGCCAATTGCCTTGAATGAATGGCAGGTCTTAAAGAGTTCATTAAAAACTTTATCGCGTTTCACAGATGGACACCAAGCGCAAACTCGGCTTCTTTAAATGCTTTATCAGAGTGTCCCCTTATCACTTCAATTCAATCGTTTTTAATTCAGTTTTACAGCTGCGTAAATGTTGAATGTGGTTGTCAAGGAGATTTTGCAATGAATTTCCTCCAGTGGCCTTGGTGATACATTAAATGATATGTATTAGAGTCAAAGCAGAAATGTTTGACTAGTTCACTATGTATTTACACTGGCTGTTTTGCAGAATTGGTAAAATAGACTCATTTTAAGGATAAAGATAAATGTATAGATTTTCCAGTTATTATTCTGATTTCATAAAATGTCTGTGTCCAATTTCTGTTTAGAAGTTATAAATTATTGACAAAATGGACTTTTCAGAGCTTTTAACCATGTTATAGTTGTTTCCCCTTCTCATTTACCTTCTCAAAGTTGTTTTTGGAGTGATTCGTGCATGTTTGAGCAATCTTTTAAGCAATAATCAGGCACCATATTGCTGATCAATCCCTGTTCCACTGCTCTGTACTTACTTTGTTCTTAATTTTATTTTCTTAATCAGTGATACGTGCAGGATTTGGCAGCGTCACGTAGTCATTTTGGTACAAATGAAAAAAAAAGCAAACTGCTACTCACCAGTGTAATCTGCAGCTATCCATCTGAGGGGCCGACAGCTGACATCAGCTAACACTGGGGGAGCGTGGAAGTCAGCGGGCTTGTTTCTTTTACTGAGTCATTTTAGATGAATATTGCAATTTAAAATGTGCAAATTATAACATAATGATCCACGGGTGTCGTAAATTATAACTCAAGAGCAGACACAAGCACAATAAGTCTACTTTAAGCATTATCAGAGTATCAGAGTTGACTTGTTTGATGACACGTGAGTTGCAGGATCATGAGGTCACATGATGTCTGGACGGGCCTAAGCTCCAGCAGCGAGTGCATCTGGAAAAGCACACATGACCTCTCTCTCTATATCTCCTCTTCTCTCTCTCTCTCTCTCCCCTCTCTACCTCTATCTCTTCTCCACCCTTTCCCTTTTCTCTCCCTCCCTCTTTCGTCTCTCTCTGTCCTCTCCCTCACTCTTTCACTTTCTCTCTACCCCTACTTCTCTCTCTCTCCATCCCTATATTCTCTCCCTCACGCTTCCTCTCTGTCTCTCATTGCCTCCTTCTCTCTCTTTCCTTCTTTCTCTCCCTCTCTGTCTCTCATTGCCCCCTTCTCTCTCCCTCCATCTCTCTTTCATCATCATCCATCATCTCTTTCTCGCTTTCTTTCTCCCTCCCTCTCTCCCTCCCTCTCTCTTTCTCTCTCTCGGTCTCTCATTGCCCCCTTCTCTCTCTCTCCCTCTCTCTCTCTTTCACTCTCTCTCTCTCTCCCTCTCCCTCCCTCTCTCTTTCTCTCTCTCCTTGAGTCAGATGTTCATCTTCTTATCTGGTGTAATTACAGCATTAGAGTGGTGCTGCTGTGTTCAGACTCTGAGTCACAGTCTGATTCTGTATCATTGTGTGTCCACTCTTCAGTTTTACTTTTCTACTTCTACTTTTCACTTCTTTTTATTATATTTATTCAAGAAGGCCATACCACCTTATCCATGCCAATCTCGTTTGATCTCTGAAGCTAAGCAGGGTTGGGCCTGGTTAGTACTTGGATAGGAGACCGTTGGGAACACTGCAGGCTCCACAGTGGCTCTGGTGCTAACTGTAGTTGTGTCCTTAGGCAAGACATTTCTTCTCCCACCTTTCCAAGTATGAATGTGGTGTGTGCGTGAGTGAGAGGTGGCGGTACCTACATTTCACATTGCTCAACTGCTGACTGTTCGTGACATAAATATTCAGTGTTTACATTCATGCCACCTAAAAATAATTTATGAGATTTTGCAAAGCAGCTTAAACTGGTAATCTTAATCACAATTATTGTACTCACACAGTCCATCACAGACTGGTTCACGCTATACTTTCTCCCATCTCACTCCCTATAATTCCTATCTAACCCCAGCCACATATAAAAAAAAAACATAAATCTTGAAAATTAAACTGCATTATCTGTAGCTTCATTTCTAAATAATTAATAAATCCATCATCCAAAATCACATTTATGCAACCTCCACATAAAGGGATTTTCTCATATGTCTTGTGATGTTGCCATGGTTTCATAACCCATCCACTGGCCTGTCTGTGACCTCTGACCTTTACGTCAGCCACAAATAACTGTTACAATCACACAATGCAGGGAATTATAATCATTGTGTAACACGGTTATTCAGATTACAGGTATACATTTGAGTGGACTCACTGTATGTTTGTTCACAATATTTTTATGTAACAAAATAAATTGTTTTGTCCTTATAATGTTATTAGTATTAGCAGGTTACAACTGACTGCACATACAGGCTTAACTCTGATTATGAAAGACATTTTACACAAGCACAGTGCCACCTGCTTGTCTCCATGGAGATGTTCTTCATCTAAAACGTTCCACAGTACAGTTATTAAACATGTATATCTGCATGGAGACAAACAAGCCAAGTTACACACCAGATCTGTGGAGAGCTGACCCCGCTCACGGTTAGAAAGACTTTTTTCCAAGGTATGTTTGAGCAGTAAAAACATCTGAATAATTGCAAGATAGATAAATATTGTGTAACATTATAGGCAAAGCAACGTCATCTCTATGGATATAGGTGAGTGACGTGCCCTGCCCTAGAGTTACATAGTGCCCTTTTAAACACATCATGTACATTATAGAGAAGAGTGTGATTTGGTGTTTATATTCAGTTCAATTCAATTCATTTTTGTGTCCAGGATTAACACACATCCATCTGCAGATAACGTTCAAGTCTGTAAGGCCAGAGCCCACTCCAGACTAAGGGACAGAGGGGGCTCATCCAGGATAGGGGTCTCCAGCCAGATACTGAGTCATCCAGCAAGACAAGGGTGAGTTTATAGAGTCTAAATTACAGAGGTACCAGGTCATACATATACATAATAAGACCCAATAGAGTCGGGATATTCTGTTGTTATCCGTTCCAATATAACAGTGATTGTTCTAGCAGCCCTGTATATATGATTTGACTGGCATCAGCAGAACTATAGGGGAAAATGGGAAATACGTCTTGTCATCTGACTGTGATTTAAGAGCGGACACTGCTCCCCGCCGGCCGTGTGCTCTGATCACAAACAACACTTCCACGTGCTGATGCGTTCATTCTGCTCAGGGCCTCGGGGAGTGCGTCTCAGGCAGCTCACACAACTCATATGCTATAAAGTTATTCCACAGTTCAAATGGAAACACTTTTCAACCATATCACATATTTGTCACATATTGTGTAGCATATGGTGTCTGGAATTTCACCGTTCGATTGGAAAATGAAAGTTGTCTGAAAGAATAACTGCGTATATTCAACTTTTTTATAGTAACATAGCTATCGAGAAATATGAAAAATTAGGACCATTCCCATAGTGATTAACAATTTAAAACAAAAAATATATATCTTTTGAATGGGAATCAAAGTCCTCAAGTCCCCAAGTCAAACTTCTGCATATAAAATGTAGGCGAAACTCATGAATTGGAGGCTTTGTTTTGAGTATTTTTAATGATGCAAACTGCTACTTTACAACTTGTTATTTTTTATCAGAATATTAAAATGTATTTTTAATTCAACAAAACATATTATCATAACAAGTAATGAGGACTAGCCTATTTCAAGTTTACCGCCTATAAATACTCACGCTAGAACAAAAATATCACGTAAGCTGCTGTTGAAGAGATTAACAAGGACTGAATAGCAGACAATATAATAAAAGACATGAGAGGGAGGGCTGAAACATGGAAAGGAAGGATTACACAAATGTTCTGAGCTGCAGTAAGTCAGTGGGACACGTAAAGCCATAACATAATAGTAATAATGCGTCATATGATATTTTATGAAACACCGAAAGTTGATTTACATTGCATTATTCAATCACTAAGCTGCCCTGGGGCTGACTGACACAGAAGTTGCAGCCAATCTGCAGACAGTCACACAGATCACAATTTGTTCATCATTATTATTTTTTTAAGAAGTAACTGATGTAATTAGCTTCTTTTGAAAATTCACACTTCTCTATGATTGGTTGAATTCACAGACGCTGCCCAATAGGAGGAGCGGATGGAGAAAAGGGTCTTGACAACATGAGTGTCTTGCCCAATCTTGATGGGATCAGACCACCCAAAATGTTATTATTAAGATTTTAATTATAATTCATTTGAGCGAGCGGTGGTTTGTTTTGATTTGCTTGTTTTGCTTGGTTTTGGAGGCATTTCAAGGCATTGTTTTGCGCAGTAGGCTGAGAAAGACTACATTTCCCATAACCACCTGCAGTCATCAAAGTGAACATGCCTCTACATATCACCAGTGTTATGTGTTATGAAGCAGGACTTATTAGAGCAGACATCTCCTTTGAGTTCATTTGGCTGGATTTACTCAACACAGACGATCTCATCTTCCAAATGGTGAGTAAAATGATTGCTTAATGTGTGTTTAACTCTCCAAATACACAGAGCCTTGACACACTGCATAAGTCTCACACTGTCTCACTTGTTGTTACTGGATAAGAACGGTTCGTGTGAAACGGCATTTTGGGATGATCCAGAGCTGATTGTGTCTGATGACATTCAGCTGCTTTCTGGGATTTAAGCCTTTGTTAATTAGTAATTACAAACACCTGTATTTGAGCTAGAGGAGCTAGCTCAGGGCTAATGCTAATGTCAACACACAGCAGGTTTATGTGCTTATTCTGCACCTGGAGCCACATTCTCACACACTCTGATTACACTTTATAATCAATAATGAATCACACAAATACTACACCGTTTACTGTAGCATATGAGCTAGCCTACATAAATCACTCAAATACTACACTATGTAATGTAGCATATGAGCTAGCCTACATAAACAACCTTAATGTTTTTTTATTAGGTCTATGTCCATTTAAAGGTGCCTAACTTTTCTGTCCACCACCTGCTTGTCTCCCTTGAAAAGTTATTTGCCTTTGCCTGGAATGTTCCACATATCCACATATCTATCTTACATTGATTAAATTGCAAGCATTTTTAGTACTGAGAAATACCTTGAAAAACATGCATTCTTACTATGAGCGGGATCTCGTCTCCACAGATCTGAAGTGTAACTTGGTCTGGTGGCGTCACCTGCTGCTTCTAATGATTTTTTATAAAGATTTGTGCTGAATTTTGTTCAACAGAAACAACTGAATCAATAGGTTGTTGTTTTTTTCTAGCTGTTTTTATTTGTATATTTTTGTTTGCTCAAATTATGAATGTGTTAAAACCACTCAGACCCAGCAGGTCTCAAACAATAATAAAAAAATACTTTTACTTTTCAGTCCTGTTCAAAAATGTAGAAAGTACAGATACCTGCTCTCAGTTGTAGTGAAGTAAAAGTAAAAAGTTGCACTGGATAGAAGGGGGATTATGGTCTTACACCCACATAACACTATACAAAATCATGTATAAAGTTGATGACTTTATTGTTGAGTAAATTAACCTTAACTTTAGGCTTAAGACAAAATGTTTGTAGTTGCTGAATGTTCATTATTATTATGTAGCCAAATAATACCCAAACAGAAATGCAGGTCTACAGAAAGTGACGCCCCAAATCATGACCTTTGACCTTCTCTAGACACCTGTGCTCCTCTGCTCAGCTGTTCAGTCCAAATTGTGCGTGTGCTTTTAACAGGTGTCTGCTTCCTTTCCTGTCACTGTTTAACTGGCACACGGCCACAGTGGTAAAAAGTAACATCCTAATGTAAATGTTAACACAGGAATAAGCATAACAGTCATAGAGTTTTCAGGGGTGAGCGAAACTGACCAAAATAAACATCTAAGCAGCCTATGTTACCAGTATTGATAATTGGATAATTGGATATTTTGCAATCCACCGTGTGCTTGTTAATGTCTTTAATGAGGTTCAAATGTTGTACAAAAAGTGAACTACTGTAATGAACCATGGAACTTTTCTGGTGGAAGATTCGCACCTACTTGTCTCCATTGAGATGCTACTGCGTTTCCTAGAATGTTCCACAGTATTGTATTAAACTTATGTATTCCCACAGAGACAGGCAGATGGCACGACCAGGCCGTGACATAGGTCAGATCTGTGGAGAGGCGACCCCGTTCACAGTAAGAATGGATGTTTCTTTGAATGGAAGTATTTTTGCGCGTTATTGAATGTAAAATAGATATGTTAATGCGATTTGGTGGAACACAAGCAATAACATCTTCATGGAGACAAGCAGGTAGCAGACCCTCCATTGGTTAGTTACATAGTGGACCTTTAATTTAACAGAAACCATGATCGAGGTTTTTCAGCCCAGACCAGCGGCATTGTTTGACTTTCCTATTTGCTCTCCTCTCTTCCATGTCTCCCCCTCTCCCCCCTTGGAGTTTTCATATCATGTTTGGCTGTTTGGCTGTGTCCCTGTCCAAACCGGCGCTGTGTTAATGAGTTTGTTCAGCCCTGGCCTTGATCACAGGCTCTTTTCACACCGGCCCATTCACACACACTGGACTAATTGTTTCCCATTGGACACAAACAGCATCCATCACAAAACAAGCGCGCCTCACACAGACAGAGAATAAAACAAGCGCGCCTCACACAGACAGAGCATAAAACAAGCGCGCCTCACACAGACACTGCATAATCCTGTGGTGTGAGGAAGTGCCACTGAAACTAAACAGTGGTGTAAGAGAGGATGTGGAGGGTTTTTCATCTCCACATTTAATAAGTATTATTATTGCTCTATGCCATTTTTCTGCTGGAGAGTCTGTCCTCCACCTGGTTATCTCCATAGAAATGCTATTGCTTTGCCTGTAATGTTCCTCAAAATGGCCATAATCTTCATGAAGACAATAACAGGTCAGATCTGTGGAGAGCATAGCTCATGGATGATTTTAATGTATCATCAAACATCAAAAACCCCTTGAAAAATACAGCATAGATAAGTTTAATGTTAAACTGTGGAACATTTCAGGCAAAGCAATAACAGCTCCAGGAAGTCAAGCATGTTGCAAACCCTCAGCCAGAAAAGGTACATAGTGCACCTTTAAAGCAATGTGTGAGAAGAGGGAGTAGCTGGATGGAAAGGTGAGCACTTCTGCCTCCTGATAAGCTGCTGAGACAACACTGTATATTGAAAATGTAATGTTCATATTTCAACATCACCAAATATCAGCTACAATGGCAACACATCATATAGTGTTATATTTAGAGATGGAGTGATATGAGTTTTCCATGGCCGACACCAATACCGATTGTTTAGAATCCAGAGAAACCAATGGCTGATAAGCTCTGCTGATATTTTTGGTAAGTTTAGCCAAATTATCAAATTAGAATTTAGTACAAACTCATCCACCATCCTCTATTGTTTTACTACAAACGTTTTGCAGTACCTCTCTGGACTAAAGTGTTCAAATAAAGTTTTACACACATACTCTTTATGTATATGGAGGCAGCTGGTTGGCCAAACAAAATATCGGCCTCTGCTGGAGATCTAAGGCCGATAGCCAATATGTTAAAAAGTGCAAATATCGACCCGATAGATCAGCCAACCAATATATCGGTTTATCTCTAGTTATATTCTAAGACCTTTTAGTGAGTTTGAATTAGCCTAGTTAGTTTTATCACATTTTTATTCCTGCAAAATTTGATAATTTACTAAATCTGAATGCAATTATAAATTTTTCTTAGTAAAACAGCTCTGATGATGGCCTTAGGGTTTGGTTGGTTCTCTGCTTGTGCCTGACTAACTGACTGAAACATGAACAAACAACATATGGTAATCCTTTTCAAAGATCCAAATTATATAATAAATACAACTTGAAAAGAATATTTTTCAATTGATATTTTTAAATGTAAATCGTTTGTAGAAAAAAACACAAAACAGATAATGCACAACACAAAGTTAAAATAAATGTTGAGTTCATTAAAATGCTGCTATAATTCATGATATGGCCTTGGATTTCACAATTAATGAACAGCTTTATAAAGAGACTTAGCTACAGGCAAAAGTTAATCCCACAACATTTTACTGTTTACTCAGCTCAGTGTGTCCCCAGAAACCAGACCAAATCCTCCTACTGCTCCACACTAGACCAACAAAACCCTCACAGGCTACAATTAGCAGCAGCATACAGGCGTTATCAGCTAGCTAAAGTCTATAATACTTTACCATGAGAACACAGCGCGGCGCTAACAGTAGGCTAGCTCATGGTTTTGAGTTTCAGTGACTGTAATTATGCTGACCACACCGTTAGCTCACAATGATGCCGCAGGTGCAGAAGTAAACACAGCTAGAGTTACCACATGATGTCAACAGTGTAGTATCAGCGAACGCCCGGACCAGGAACCATGATGTCATCTGCTGTGATAAGAAGAAGGCAATATGTGGGGATGCGGGAAGGAATATGCTGGCTAATGCTAACGTCACTTTAGGCTACACGACACCTATTCTGAATATGCACCAGTATACAGCAGAATCAATGTAATAATAAATGCAATGTACTTCAACAGTGGATTTTATCTTCCATGTTGATGATTAACTGGTTGAACTGCAAAGTTAACCAAGCAAGTAACTGAAGCCTTCTAAGTTTCACATAGTAAGTGTAAGTATAATTCCAACATTTGAAAGTGAATTTTAGACTATTTAAAATTTTTGGTAAAAACACAAAATCCATACTTGCCTTGAATGTACCGCAGTATGGCATTAGATGTATCTCTCTTCTTTCTAGTTTATTACAAATGTTTTTATTGCTATGAAAAACCTTGATAAGCATACATTCTTTCTTAGTGTGAGCTGGACTGCCTCTCCGCAGACCTGACCTGTAACTTGGCCTGGTGGCGGCACCTGCTTGTCTTCATGGAGACTGATAAATGTAATGCCATGCTGTGGAACATACTCTCCAGCAAGAGACTAAGGAAGAAAATTATAGCCTTGGCCACAATCCTGCATATTTATATGTATGTTGTTTTTTAACATGCTCTGTCCCTTTAATAAAATTGCATAAATACAAATTGTTGGTTTTGGAGCTTCCACAGAAAGTTTGAAAAGTATGAAGGTTTCATAGTACATCTTTAATAAGTTGAAGCAGTCAGCAAAACTATAGGCTACTACTATCACCTACATCTTCTACTACAACTGCAACAACAACTACTACTGCTGCTGCTGCAACAACAACAACTACTACTACTACTACTACTATTACCACCACCACTACTACTACTACTACTACTTCTACTCCTGTCTTGTTCTCCTGTGCCTATTTAATTTGTTGTTTTGTCCCGGCTTTCTCACATCCAACTTCAATGAGTGTTGTTTTTGCGTTCTAAGCTTTAGTGGATAGGAATGCCATCGTACATAGACAGAGGCCTGTATTCCCACCCGCCTCTGCACCAGTCAATCAGAGCACACATGCATGCACCGGACACAATAGTGGTTTGATGAGCAGACAATAGGGCCGTGAGAGCAGTGCCGTGCCTGTCTCCGTGGCATCTGAATATATTTCAGATTCACACAGAAAATACTTTGGTTTTTTGCACCTCACGTCACCGACTTCGGCCAAAACAACACAGCGTCTTCCAAAGTCCCTCTTGTGAAACGGGGTTGAACTTTGTCCACACTTGAGAGATAAAAAAGCTGCAGTTTTATATGGAGCTTATCAGAGCTGGAACAAGCTGCACACGCCTCTCCAATGGACTGACTTTGGGCACGTACACTGGCAGCACTTCAGACGTAATATCTTAAGCGACATGCTCCTCATCACATACAATGCTTACACCAGCCAAGCGTGAGAATATTGCAACAGTCAGGTGAAAACAAGAGAAAATTATTATCTCCTTCCAGTTGGAGTATACTAGTATACTAAGCATTGAAGAGCAAAGGTGTGTGTGTGTGTGTGTGTGTGTGTGTGTGTGTGTGTGTGTGTGTGTGTGTGTGTGTGTGTGTGTGTGTGTGTATATATATATATATATGGAGGTCATTGCTTAAATCCGCCTGTAGCTAAATCTCACTCAGTGCGTGACAAAGGCTGACCAGTATGGAAAAGTACTGCATGTGTCTGTTTGACCATCAACCAGAAAAGAACTGATTCACAGGGTCAGAATTTAATTTCTACAGTACTGCCCACTCCCAAAGCAGTGGGTGTCCTTCATTGTGTCCACTCAGCTCCACTGTGTAACTTTTAAGCCAAAAATAGATAAAAAAAAAAACCAAAAAACTAGTCACTTTGGATGACCTTTGCCTAATATTTCACAGTATGGCATGTACTAACTTTCTATTTCTGTGGAATCATGCTAGTAACGTGCCACCTTCAGAAAGTTCTGCAGTGTTACTTTAAAAGAAAGAAGGGCAAGCATGTGACAAGAAAGTGATTGGTCTTAATGCTTAATGCTTCTTATGGGTGTATATGGTGGATTAACAGGCAACAGGTCACAGCATGATCACTTTTGGCTTGATTTGGGAGATAGATTTAAAAGGTAAATGTATTTTTTCACTCAACTATTTAACAGTGCAGATTTCATAGTGTATATCCCATAAAGCCATTCATCTGTATCTGTGGTTCCCAAGGCAACTGACCAACTGGACACTAGCTTCTTAATTATAGTCTTCTTCCAGACTCTTGCCATGTCTGTGCTTGTTAGTTACTGTCTATGAACCTCTCCTTCATCGCTCACTTTCTCTTTGTTTCTCTCTCTCTCTCTCTCTTTGTATGTCTCTCTCTCTCTTTCTCTCTCTCTTCATCAGCTTTTCAGACAGGTCCGAAACAAGAAAAATGTGTTGTTTTGATGGACATGCCAGACTGTCTGCACTGTTCACTCAATTACTTTGTCAAGTCTCACAAGTGCCAAGCCAAACTTGTGATTTGAGAGAGCGGAGCAGAGTGGACCCTGCTTTAAGGACAGCGAGTTGTGAACTGCCCTAAATACAGTGGACTTTTCTCCTTTGGGCTTAGCTGACTTTATTTCAGCTGGAGCATTGTGCACTGATGGCTCTGATCCAACAGGCTGTTTTAAGCTAGGTGTCTGTGATGTTGAATTAAGAAGGGCTTAGCCTCCTGTTAGCCGTCTATGGGCCTTGATATAGGTCAGGTCACAACTACTGTAGTACATCTGCCCTGTAACTAAGATCTGAGCTTGCTGATCCAAATGGAGCAGAAGTTGAAATGGGTCCAAATAAAACAGCTTTAGCTCTGAGAAAACCGCACCCAGACACTTAGAGACAAGTCCACCCAGGCCCATGAGAGAGGGAGTGTGTGCAGCACGTGGACACCGCAAGACGGGCTGATCATATCACCCCCATAACGCAAACATCCATCTTACTCTCATTCAAACGGATTTTATCTGTCACAGACTTAACCCTTCCATTGTGAGAGGAGCAACTTTCACCTATTTACAAGCTCAAACATGAAACTGTTTAAGTCCTCTGATATTCTTAAAGGCACACTGTGTAACATTCACCACCGGTTTGTCTCTGTAAAGATGTTATAGCTTGACTCTGGAACAGTCTTCCTCTGGGTATTAGAACAGCCCAATCTTTAAATATTTTAAAATCTTTGTTGAAAACTCATTTGTATGCAGTGGCTTTTAACACAAGCTGAGGGGGACATTTGTATTGTATTGTTTTATTGTGTTTTTACATGTGTTGTTTTATAAGGTTGCACTTTATATTGCCTTTGTGCTTTGGGCAGCTGTGGTTGTTTTTAAATGTGCTTTATATATAAATTTCACTTGACTTGCCTGGGATGTTCCACAGTATGGCATTGAACATATCTCCATTAAGTCAAACAGGTGACACAACCTACATAAGTTACAGATCAGATCTGTGGCGAGGCATCCCTGCCTACAGTAAGAATGCATGTTTTTCAAGGTATGTTTTTTTTATCATAAACAACTGTAACTGAATATAAGGAATGCAAGATTTACCTGACCAGCCAGTCCCTTCTACTACTTCTATTCTGTTCGAATCCAGAAGGGTCTAGAACCGGACCCTAAGGGCTTAATTTTGTATGGTCCAAGAAAGTGTATATACCAAAGATTTTATAACAGAAACATAACATTGCTGTTTATGGTCTTTCCAAACAGTCAGGAACTATTTTCGGACAATTATTTGCTGGTCAAATTTGACAACTTTAAAATATTGAATCAGAGGTTCCTCAAGTGGACAGAGATTGCCAAGAAAAAAAATGGTGCCATAAAAATCTGAGGACCTGTTAATTGCTGTACTGGATTACACGTGTTAATCGTAAGTGTATAAGATGATTTTGTGATGACTTAAGTGTGTTGAGTTACCGCTCTGTTTCCCGTAGATCTGCGTAGTGACACCGAGCTGTTTCTGTTGCCCTCCAAAATAAATGTGGCTTTATCAGGACTCATATCAGGTTACTCCCGAGCACCCCCTCCCTCTCTTTCTGTCTGTCTCTCTCTATCTATCTTCACTCTTCCCGCTGTCTTCTTCCCCGTCTTCTTACTTCCTTATATCTCTGAAAATGTTTCCTCTCAGGGGGTGGGTGATATTGCCATAGGCCTAATGAAAGTCTTGATATACTTTGGATTGGAAACATGAGACAGTGTAGTTTTCACCATCAAAAAGTGTTTGTTTTGTGTCTAAAAATTGAAAATCTGCCGTAAAATAAATGAGCAAATAAGATAATACCACTTGGGGGTGAGTGACATAATGATTTATACCGAATTCTCTGGGAGTTTATTGCAGCTTTATGCTCTAATGTGCAGCCTACTTTTCTCCTTCTCCTTCGTGATAAAAATTTAAACTGTTATAAAGATTCAGATATAATCTTTTTTCATCTACTTCTTTAGCCCACCTCCTGTATCTTGTCTTTATATTCTTCCATGAAAATTGATACTTCAAAACTAGATACTCAGTTAATCGAGTATTGATACTGTCATCACATAAACAGGACAAGTTTGGATCTTTCCTGAATAGTTTTAGAATGTTTTTGATCTATATAAGAACAACAGTAGTTCAGCTGGTAGAACATTTGTCCACATCCAGTTTGAATCCCTCTCTTGACATAAACATCATTGGTTGAGTGGTCAGATCCACTGACCTACAGGTTTGCAGTGCAATTCCAGCTCCCACAGATGAATGCTGTCGTTGTGTCCTTGGGCAAGACACTTAACCCACCTCGCCCCCAGTGTCTCCGTACACTGGTGTATGAATGTGCGTGTGAATGGGTGAGTGGTTCCTTGATTTAAAGTGCTTTGAGTGCCTTGACAGTTGAAAAGCGTTACATAATTTTTTAAGATTTACCATTTAGGAACAAGTATAAGAGCAAAATCAAGTTTGAATTTTTAATACTAATTGGCACCTTGGTTGTTTTCAGAAATTAGTATCAAATTTTCTTCTTATCTAGACTTTTATATAATCTTGTAGATGATAAATTGGCCACTTCTGTTCAGCTTGTACCAGTTTTAAACATTCAATCTGACGTCTCAAAGCTCCACCGTATCTGCCACTGACTCCCTGCCCTTGTAGATCCCTGTCGGACTTGTGCGCAGTAAAACCAATGGCCTCATTAGAATCACACTCTCTTAATTGGCTCCTTCCCAGCTCCATTCATAATAAGTTCATTTGAAATCTCACTTGGTCTGGTAAGTGCTGTGTGTGAGAATATATGTATGTAAATGTGTGTTGCGAGAGCCAAAAGTGTGAAATTGTGCTTGCCAGAGCGCCGTAAAAGCTCTGTGAACCCTGTCTGAGCGCGTGCAGACCAGACTCGTTAGCTGCTGTCCTTAATGAGAGCCACGGGTGGTTTAACACTGCGGCCCCACACAGACCAGCCCTGCCAGCCAGATCCAGCCTGATTGTAATTATAGTACTCACTCGAAGCGCGGCGCAGATACTGCGCTAAGAGCCCTCCCTGTGCCGTGTCCAGCTCTGTAATTAGAAATAACACTGCTGACCTATTGTGTAGCCTCAACCATTACTCCGCCTTTTACAGACACATGCAGGACAAATGGCCAGGGAGGGAATTGAACCTACAAGCAGCTTTGAGACTGGGATAGTCGTCTAGTAGTCTATCAGCATGGACATCGGGACAGCGCAGCAGGGGTAGGTGGGCAATACATCGTTTAATGTCACCAGAATTGTACAACTCAAGATGCAAAGAAGAAAGAATAAGTGTTCACTCATCTCCACGAAGATGGTATTGCTTTACCAGGTCAGATTTGTGGAGAGGTGACAAACTGTAATAATGCCAGTTTTTCAAGATATGTTTGGTAACCTATCAGGATCAATGGAGAACCTCAAGGCAGCACAGAGGAACACATCTCCAGCTATCAACCTTAAAACCATAGACTGCATAAAGAAGTGGACTAAGGGAGTGTGATGTCACCCATAACGGTCGGCTCCAGTCAAATGAAGCTCATCAAGGCTAGCAGTTATAGGGGCGAACTTGGAGCCGAGTTCCATATTTGGAATTCCAACCGTGAGTATCATAGCTACCAAAGAGCCAATCGAGAGCAAGACTGCTGAAGGTAACACGGCTGGTTTAGCAGGGAGCGGGCGCTTAGCAATGCTGGTAATCAAACTTGATTTGTCTGTTATTAATATTCTTACTCTCATTTATGGACACAATAGGCAAAATAAAAATCAAAGGATCATGTAGAGCGGATTAATATGA
This sequence comes from Periophthalmodon schlosseri, assembly GCA_000787095.1. Classification (NCBI taxonomy): domain Eukaryota; kingdom Metazoa; phylum Chordata; class Actinopteri; order Gobiiformes; family Gobiidae; genus Periophthalmodon; species Periophthalmodon schlosseri. Next base: position 136,015 of record KN485725.1, read on the forward strand.
ACATTTTAAGACCAAAATGATGAGCCTAACAGCAGCAGTTGCAGAGAGAGGGGCGACAGTTTTTCAATACTAAGTGATTTGGAGCCGAGTTGATGGAGCCGGAAGCGCGCCCATGTTCACTTCCTATTTGGAACGCGGTGGCTAGCAGGTTAGCTATGTTCATTTATATATACAGTCTATGCGTCAAACATATATACATATATATATATACAAATATATCCTGATATTTATTTTTGTCCATGTCGCCCACTCCTATAAGCAGCATCAAGGCTATAGGCGTCTCGTTTATCATGAAGGACACAGGGACAACAGAGGTGAAGTTGGACTATATGCAAACTGCTGCTCCCATGACTATGACCACAGAGAGCTAACCACACTGAAGCACTGCTATTAAGACTGCACCAGAATAGTGAGAAAAGTGCAGAGGAAACAGCGGCTTGTACACTGACCTGGGATTATACTGGTGAGTCGGACAGAGCATGGCGACAGCATTTTGAATATTTAAAAATGCCTCCACAGCAGCATCCACAAACTTGCTGGTTTTCTTATCAGGCCTCATCCTCTCCTCACAACGTTCTGGAGAGCTTGACTTGAGATGTGACGTTTTTCACTTCAAATTTTCATGACATTTTAAATTTGCTGTGATTTTTAAACCAATTTCCAGCTCAAAATATAGTGAGGGCCTGCCATTTCCAGCGAAGTTTACAGTTGTCAAATTAAAGGTTGCGTTTGATATGAAACTCAAAATGGACAGTGTATGAGAAAGTAGGTCGACTGAGTAGCCAAAGATTTTAAGAATTGTAAAAGTAAGAGTAGGCTACTGTCATGTTAAAATAATATTAGTCAAGTACAATTCAAAAGTAGTGATGAAAATGACTTGAGTGTATAAAGTACTGAGTAATTATGGGCTAATGTAATCAGCCATTTTAAATAATGCACAAATTCTGCAAAGAACAGACAAACTGCAAAAATAGTATTGAAGGTGAAAGAAATGCAAATAAATGTGGTTACTATTCAGTTCATGTTTATTTATATAGCACATTTAAAACAGCTTCAGCTGCTCTGTCTAGCTAATATTAAATGCCAGTGAGAAGAGGTGGGTTTTCAGTCTAGTGTTAAACTGCGTTAAAGACTGAGAGGATCTGACAGGCAGAGGGAGGCTGGTCCATAGTCTGGGCGCTGCCACAGAAAAGGCTCTGTCACCTCTGGTCTTGAGCCTGGCTTTGGGCACAGCCAGCAGGAGATGGTCAGATGACCTCAGGGCTCTGGGTGGAGTACAGAGCTGCAGTAACTCCCTCAAATAGAGTGCAGACATTTAAACACAATTAATAACATTTTGAACTACACCCGATATGAAATGTGGAGCTGCACAGCACAGAGCACATCGGTGAGCAGATGAGAGCACACCCATGTTTGTTTACATGGGATACTCTCAAAAAGATCAGAATGAGAGGATTCTTTTTTTTTTTTTTTTTTTGCGAGCTATGCAACTACACTGAATACTATCTGTATCGAGGAAAAAAAAAAAAACTAACTAACTAGCAAACTAAATACAAGCAGTAGGCATGTATGGGGTTAGGGGAAAAACAGGAATTTTCAGAGCAGTCGTGTCTTGAATGCAGATTACTCAAACACACAAAAGTATTTGTATATTTTTGATCTATTGTCATTTACATTTACTTTGGGGATCGATAAAGTTCATCGAAGTTGAATTCTAAGAAAATGAGATCCTGTTAATCATATTACAGTGACTTGTTCAGGGATAAAACAATGTCTCTCTTTATACCACTCTTTTTATAGAGACGTCCAGATTGAGTTTAGTGAGGTCAAAGTACAAACGTGTTACATTAGACATCACGGCTAAGCAAGGTCAATGACATTACCCTTCTCGTTTAAAATGGACAAACCAGATCAAACCTATAATACTTGTTCATATTTGTTTTGCTGCTCAGGCTTGTCTCTGTATATCATAGTTACAGTGGATGTAAGCTTTGTGAAAAAAAAAAAAAAACAAACTGCAAAGATTAGACAGAATATTGACATTGAGACGGATGATCCTTTGTCTTCTGAGGCTCACAGACTTGAGCCCTATAAGCCAGACAGCAGCAGCCTTACCCAGCTTCCTCCTCATACCTTCTCTTCTTATGGAAAGGATACTAATGAGATTGGAGCTTAATCTGAGGGAGGTAACAATGGGATAAAGACGAACAGG
>KN485725.1:138299-176635 GCA_000787095.1 Periophthalmodon schlosseri
GAAATAATCCGTCCGGTTATGCTCTTTAATTGTAGATTATGTAATCTAATGACCTATCCCTTCAGTGCAGATCACCTCTACCAACCTCCGCCTCAGTGATTCCATGCAATTCAGTGAACGCAGGTTACAGTTCAGGAAGACAACGAGTCAGAAGTGTTATGCCATCAATAATCTGTCAATATTGGGTATTGTCAATAATGGGTACAACTTAGCAGTAAAACAATCATCTAAAAACAATATCCATAGCACAGAACTGCTTTAAAGGTGCACTGTGTAACTTTTCTGATGGGATGTCTGCAATCTGTTTGTGTCCATGGAAATATGATTTATTTGCCAAGAACATTCCACAGTTACAATCCTTCTTTGAACAGGAATGGGAGTCTTAAACATAATTTATCTCCTATTTATAACTCCATCCTCAGACCTAAATCAGAACAAGGAAAACAATTGGACTAGCCAGTATGCTAATAGGCCTGAGAGCACCAATTAGGCCTGATTATGCAAAATATGACTCAGGCTCAGTTCAAACTTAGTGTAGCTAAGTGTGAACAATAAACCTAGCCAACAAACAGAAACTGTAAACAAACTGGTGCGTTGCTCTCAGTGTAGTTAGCTCTTCCTTTCAGACAGATATAAGGCAGTGTCCACTAGAAATCTGACCAGAAATGAAGAAGCGGCCTGGGTGAGCGGCGAAACATCTTCACTCTAAAACTTTTGTCCAGTTGACAGAATTGAATTTTTCTTTTGCTATGCTCCACAGCTACCTGTCTCCATGGAGACAAGCAGTTTACCCACCAGGCCAAGCCACAGGTCAGATCTGTGGAGAGGTGACCAAACATGCATGTATTTTTCTGAGCAATAAAAACACCTCTAGTGGAATAAATGCTAGCTGTTTAATACCTCACTGTTACAGGCAAAGCACTAATATCTCCATGGACACAAACAGATTGCAAAGACCCAACCAGAAAGGTTACATAATGCACCTTTAAATAGAAAAGCACTGAATCACAATATAACAACAGTTTCATTTATTACACCCTTATGTACAAATTGCAAGCTTTTGTTGTGGGTCCTTTCTGCATCTGTAACTGCAGTTCCTTGGTGGTCACAAAATTCTTGTTACAAAAATATGTTGCAATCCAAACATCTAACATTCTTTGCAGATATCCTAAAACAGAGCTCGCACGTTTGACAGATTTGGCCAGTATCGTGAACAGATGGGAGTTATCAAAGCCAGAAGATGATCACAAAGTCTACACATTTGCCCTCACACCCTGTGGTCATTTAGTTCACTTGAGGCTTTTGAAAAAAACAAGTGAATATTTGCTCACTAATCTGATTACAGCATGACTTCATCTCTGCATCGCTTTTTTCTGCTCGTCTGAGAACAGGCCAACGTCATTTGAACATCAGTGGTGGAAGAACTACTCACTTTTGTTACTTAAGTAAATTTACAGATACTGGAGCAAAAAGTAAAAGTATAACATGAAAAAACTACTTAAGTAAAAGTATTAGAGTACCTGTTTAAAAATGTACTTGAAGAGTAAAAAGTACAAATATTTTGTGCAGATTTTGAGGTCTTATAAGGCTTCAAATATAGTTATTCTGATAAAGATTTGTACTGAATTTTGATCAGTAGAAACAATTGAATCAGTTGTTTTTTCTAGCAGTTTTTATTTGTATATTTTTGTTTGCTCAAACTATGAATGTGTTAAAAATAAACCCTCAGCCTTTTCAGCAGGTCTCAGACAATAATAAAAAATCCTTTTACTTTTCAGTCCAATTGAAAAATGTAGTGGAGAAGAAAGTACAGATACCTGCTCTCAAATGCAGTGAAGTAAAAGTAAAAAGTATCCACTTTCAATATTTAAGTACAGTGCTTTACTAGTTTTACTTCGTTACGTTCCACCACTGATGAAAATCAATCATATGAACTAAACACTAAAGCAAAACTGAAGTAAAACTAAAGATGCACTATGTAACTTTTATGGTGAAGGGCAAACTGCTTGTTTCTGTGGAAATGTTATTGCTTTGCTTGGAATGCTCCGCTGTGTGTCATTAAACTCTCCGTAGAGACAGGCAGCCTGCACTCACAGTAAGAATACTTTTTACATTAACTGAATAACTGCAAGATACACCATTTTAATGCCATAGTATGAAACATTTTAGGCAAAGCAATAAGATCTTCATGGTGACAATCAGTTGACAGACCCAACCACCACAACCATCAAGTTATAACTTTTAAATAATTTCAGTTCTACACTACACTCCAAAGATGCAAACTTAAATGTAAAGTCCTAATGTCTCTTCTCACTATAATCGTAACACCAACATTTGAAATCATGACATCGCCCGTCCCTAATAAAAAAACTGCACTTTTTGTCCCTCCCTTTTTATGCCACTGACAGATCTTGAAAACATCCTCCTCATGAGACTATTTTTCCTTCAGAATAAATGTGCATGCGTCTAACTAAATCAAGCTATTCAATTCTATTAGCCCAGTGACCATCTGTTTGCTGTTAGCAGTGTACAGGGAGGAGAACACCGCCCAGCCTGAACTCATCCCTCTCTGCCTGGCCTGTTTTAACTCTCTCCGACCTCCAAAATGTGACACGACCTACACCCCCACGCTGTCACCTGCTCCGCCATCAGAAACTGGACTTTAGCCTGTCCACACTTAGCCCATAACATGCTAACGCTCAGTGCCAAAATGCCCATAAATCAGTCAAAGAGTGTCTGTGCGAGTGACCCTCCGCTGATCGGGTTTTGGAAAATCTTGCTGGAACCCGTGGAGCATGTAACCCATCTGCCAAAGAAACCGCGAGCCAGACGACCAAAGCGTTAGTATGTGTTGAGTATGTGTGGTCTGTGGCATCTGGACACTTGTGAAGATATACTGTTCAGGAGCGTGCTAATTTTGAGCGATCTCGTGTCCGTTTGAGCTGTAGAGCTGCCCGTGTATTTGTGTGCAGAGCGCAGACCTCCCACCTGTCGGATTTAAAAGACCCCCTATATCACCATGGCGACCGCTCACTCAGTCAACAGGTTCGCCGAGCAACAAGTGGGTTTCTCATTTTTGAGGAGATTGGGTGTTATGAAGAGAACTTTATTGGCAAAATCTGCGTTAGCGACATGTCCATAGATGCAATAGCCAAAATGTTGTTAAAAAGTGAATGATAGAGCCTAGGACTGACCCCAAAAACTGCTGGGTCACTACTGTGTCCATTTATCACGGAATACTTTGACAAAACAAACCTCACCTCAATTCAGTTCAGTGCTTACAGCTAACTTTCTGTTAAAATGATTGCAAATGATGGTCATAAAGTTTCAGATTCAGTTGGGACAGGCCAAAATTTATTTTATTTTTTTTTTAGTAAAACATTAAAACAAAATTGATCACAAAAAACACAAACAAACCTTAGTCTTTGTGATTTTACAATACTTTGATTTTACCCATTGTGTTGTCATGACCCATTTTATATGACCTTTTATTGTAGAGTCCACCATCTTTATGAAATTGTAAAGTGTCTCTGTTTGCACACCTGTTGTTTATGCTCTGTTGGGCATAAAGGTTTTACTAGACTTGCATGTTGGTGCATTTTACACAGGGCTGCATCCTTTTTGAATTTGGCGTGGCTCCTTTATAACAAGCTTCCAGTTTTAGTTCAGCTGCTGATATGATCCAGAAAAACATTGCTGGGTTAAGTATGAGTTCGGCTGCAGTCATGGTTAAGCTCTGAACATACTAATGATGATATAAAAATGTGTTTTACTTTTTGTTCTGGAGTTATGCATACAATTACATAATACATTTACATCAGGAAATAAATGTTGAATTCAGTCTCTGCTCTGGCATCTGCTGATACCGAGCATCGGCAGATGCTTACACCCAATATCGGTATCGTAACTGAAAAAGCTGGATTGTTGCATGCCTAATATATATAGAAACTTTATGTTGTAGCAATGTGTCCGTACAAACCCAACAGATGTTTCTATAGTAACAGTCTGACATGTGCCACCCTTTAGGACATGATAATTTGTAAGGAAATAGATCACTAATGAAAAATGTGTGCGTGTTTAGGGTGAAAGCAGCAGGAGGCCACTTGACATGACAGCGCTAGCCTCTATGTTCTCGATAATTTGGCTCACGATTATGCAGCGTTGCCGTGCCGATGGTGGACAAAGAAAGAATAGAGACAGAACAGGAGGCCCAGTGTGACAGTGTAGCACGACGGAGGAGTTATAGAGCTGCTGTCTGAGTCCTGCGAAAAGAATGAGCTATTAAAATGCCTTGAACTCTGAATATTTATCTTACTTTAAGTAGTTTTGACCAGTTTTCCACATTATTGGTGCACGTTTCTTACTATATGGACAGATAATGTAGCTCAAAACTAAATTTGAACTACACTAAAGATCCACTATGCAACTTTTCTAATGGAGGGTCTCTTGTCTCCATGGAAATGTTATTGCATTGCCTTCATGAAGACAAGTGTAGGTGAAACCACCAGGCCAAGTTACAGGTCACCGCCTGTGGAGACGTGACCCGCTCATAGCAATAAAAGCACCTGAACTGAATAAGAAAGATCAGTTAATGACTTACACTGGAACAAAACATTAACAGCTCCACTTAGACAGGCAGACATAGTGCACCCGCTGGTACTGGCATCTGTATCAGAATCACAAAATATTCATTCTTCATGTATTGTTGGGACACATGACGTATTTTATAGGCCATATAACAATTATCTGTTCATGATCTGATTAGTTGTTGCAGCACAAGATGTATGACAATTCTATTCAGTGTTGTTATATCCCTGACCCTAGTTCAAAGTTGCTAATTGTAAGGCATTGGTGTGGATCTGCATCTGTCGACCCAGCTGTGATGCCTTGGTGGAGGTCTGTTCTCACCAAAAGCTTTTAGTTACAAAACCAGACATTCTAAACATAAACGACAGCTCAATTGGTAGAGTGTTTGATCACTGCTCCAAAGGTTGGCGCTTAGAATCCTGTTCTCGACATAAACATCACTGGTAGAGCGGTCAGATCCACTGACGCACAGGTTGGTGGTGTGATTCCAGCTCCCACAAATGAATACTGTTGTTGTGTCCTTGGGCAAGACACTTAACCCACCTCGTCTGTATCAATGTGTGTGTGAATGGGTGATTTGTTCCTTGATGTAAAGCGCTTTGAGTGTCTTGAAGGTGGAAAAACACTAAATAAAAACGTGACCATTTACCATAAACAAGCTTATTCTTACTGAACAAATTGTAGTTCTTCATTTTTGGATGTTATGAATTGAAAGTATTTTAACACTTGTAGACATGGTGTTTGTGCAGTGTGTGGTGTGTTGTGTTGATCTGCTGGGCTTAAGCGGATGGACACTTGCTTCACTGGTATGTGAGTAGTACTCCTGCTGTAAACTATATTTGGAGGAGGTCAAAGGCACTGTGTATGTATGCAGAAAATGCTAATGTATCCATGACGGGCATACGTGCACTTTGCCCCTGCATCTGTAACACTGTAACCTAAGCTCACAGTGTTTATGTGCCCACGGTCGGCTAAACTTGGTTAGCACACTGCAAAAAAATGTCTAGTTTAGTTCAAATGACTTGAAATTCTAGTATTCATAATCTGGATTGGTTACCTGGGATCCAGAATACACACTTCAATACTTTACAAAGATGGTCCGTCTGTATTGGAAAAAGGAAAGGAAAAAAATATCTCAGGGGACTGAAAAACATCACGGAATTCTGCAGAATCAATGAGCGAAGCATAAAATTGTGTTAATCTGAGGTCAGATAAATTTGATTTTATTTGTACATCATAGATGACCAATGAGCTCCTTCGTTTCACATGTGTCACTCTGACACATGTGACACTTTTTTTATTTGATTATTGCCTTTACTGGAATGTTCCACAGTATGGCATTAAAAGCCTAACTTGCTTTTATTGAACTACAGGTGTTTATATTGCTTAAAAAATACATTACATCTTTACCTATGAGCGGAGTCTCTTCTTCACAGATCTGACCTGTAACTTGGCCTGGTTGCGTCACCGGCTTTTTTCCATGGAGAAAGATAAGATGGAGGTTTAAAGTTTAATGCCATACTGTGGAACAATCCAAGCAAAGCAATAACAGGGAGACAAGCAGGTGGTGGACCCTTCACCTGAAAAGTTACATAACGTACTTTTAATTGTTTATACGCCAGACAACATTTGACTTTTTCCGTTACATTCCTGATTGGTTCATAGATCATTTAACTTAAAATAAGAAGTAATGTTTTTTTAAGTATTGAATCAAATTAAGATTGCTATTATGAAATTCAAGTCCATTTCACAAGTCTAGGCATTAATTTTTTGCAGAGTTGTTAGCCTGAACTTGGTTAGAAGCGTTAGCAGACTAGCTTCTCTGGCTACACTTAAACGCTAATCCCCTGGTCCTATGATTAGCCGCGTTTAGCATACCCCACATATCTGAGGATGTAGGGATCACTTTGCAAAACAGGCAGATATTGATCGGTGAAACTGAAAACACATTGACCAAAGTAAATGAAACAAGGAAGTGGTGGTAATTGTGCCATTCCACATGATTTTAGAGCTTGGGTTCTGCCACAAAATCATTAGAGAGGGATAGTGGGATATTCAAGACTCCGTGAGAAATGTAAGAAACAGTTTGAATATAAAGTGCTGTTGCTGCATTTGATATCAGGTGTGCAGGCCAAAGAAAGCTTTTTGATCTATGTGTTGGACCTTACAACTTCCTTATTACATTAACTGTAAATGGTGAAAAGCAGTATTGTATTCTAGATTTTAAGGCAGATGACCTTCCTGGCTCAAGCCAGTCTTGATGTTTGGGTTTGGGACTGGTTCAAAGAGGAGACCCTCTGGCGACTTTGTGACTAAAGCAACAACTATTCTGGGGCACCATGTTAAGTTTTAGGTGGAGGAGTGAATCCTTCTTTTCTCCATGGAGATGTTGTTGTTTTGTCTGGAATGTTTCACAAAATGACATGAAACATTGCAATCAGTGGTGGAACCTAATGAAGTAAAAGTACTGTACTTAAGTACACATTTTAGGTATCTGTACTTTACTTAAGTAAATTTTAAAGTGGATATGTTTTACTTTCTACTCCACTACATTTTTAAACAGGCCTGAAAAGTAAAAGTATTTTTTTATTATTGTGTGAGGCCTTGCTGAAAGTCTGAGGGGCTTATTTTTAACACGTAGTTCGTAGTTTGATCAAACAAAAATATACTAATAAAAACAGGTAGGAAAAAATGATCGATTTAATTCTTCCTATTGAAATTCAGCACAAATCTTTATCAAAATCACTACATTTGAAGCTTTATAAGACCTCAAAATCTGCGTGAAATACTTCTAATTTTTAGTCTTTAAGTACATTTTTAAAGGAGTACTTTAATACTTTTAGATTTTAGATTTTTTCATGTGTTACTTTTTCTTGATTTTTTTTTTTTTTTTTGCTCCGGTATCTGCACTTTTACTTAAGTAACATAACTGAGTATTTCACCCACCCCTGACTGCAATCTCCATGCAGACAAGAAGGTTGTTCCACCAAACCAAGTATTTTAGTAATACTTTAGTAATAAAAGAACAAAGTAAAAAACACACTGTGGATTATTTTCAGCAGGTCCACCAGAAAACATTTGCACTTTTAATTTAGCAGATTTTTGTGAACAAATTCTAAATTCACAAAAATTAAGATAATTAAGATGACAAAAAAATGCTATATAGTCCCTTGGCTCATTGAATCTCATGCATTAAAATCTCTATCACCACTGCCAACGGTTCGTCATATCCTCCATTGTTTTAGCTTAATTCAAAGGCAAACAATTTGTATTTCTCATTCACAGTGTAAATTCTATTGTATTGTTGTGTGTGTGTTTGTAAGAGGGCCAAGCGATCGATGTCTGAGGGCCAAACACCAGCCTTTTTGTATGCAGATAGAGTCATGCACATTTAGAATGCGCACACAAATATGTCCACATGTAGCCAGCAGTCATATACACATACAAGCGCCCACACACACCCTTGGAAGAAGCTCCTCACACTTCGCCCCCATAAAGTACATGTCAGTCCATCTGGGATCATTAACACCATGTTAATGAATATAGGGCTGGGGCCAGGAGCATGGAGGAGAGGGAGAGAGAGGACGATAATGGATTCTCTTCCAACAAATGTACAGCCGCAGGTACTTTCTGCTTGGAACAGGGCACAGATGAGAAAACATGAAAAAAATGGTTGTAGACTAAACAGGATCACAAGGGACTGGGGGGCAGAGGATCAAGGCTGCAGAGGAGAGAATAGTCTAGAAGTTTATAGTGTAGCTGTAATGGGCGGGTTTGTATCGCATAGTGGGGACTAAAAACCGTGTACAGTATATTCATGGGGACCTGGCTCTCTTATGGGGACAAAAATTAGGTCCCCATGACGCTAATCCTAAATAGTATTATCAACAACATGATATAAAGGTGAAGTAGGTAACTTTTTTTTGTGCCATTGCTTTGCCCAAAATGTCACACAGTATGGCATTAAACATTTCCACGGAGACAAAAAGGTGAAGCCACTCGGCCAAGTTACAGGTCAGAGAAGACCTGAGAAGAAGAAGCGAGCCCATTCACAGTAAGCAGTGAGCACAGTAAACATGTGAGCAATAAAAACAGTTGTGACTGAATAAATACAAGATAGATACGTTTAATTCCATACTGCGGAATATTCCAATCAAAGAAGGAACATCATGCAGGAAGCAAATCCGCAAGCAGAAAAGTTACATATAGCACGCCTTTAAAGTTCAAACATGCATTGTATTAGGTTAAGGCTGGGGTTTAGGTTAAGGTTAGACAAGTAGTAAATATGGTTTAGATTAGCGTCAGTCTCCAGGAAATGTATTGTCCCCAAAAAGCATGGAAACTCTACATTCGTGCGCGTGTGTGAGTATGTGATGTCTGCGGGCTGAGGAGGACTCTGTGGAAATAACTGAACAGATGAAGGAGAAGAAAAGGGACAGAGAGACAGCCGAGACAACAGCTGAGGCGAGAGAGGAGGCAGAGACAGAGACACCACAGAACAAATGACAGTGCCGAGAGCAGAGTGGGGCGGTTAAATATTTCACTGGGGTCTTTTGTTTTTGTAGTTGACTCAAAGGAGGACGCAGCACCCGGACAGGACGAATACCTGAAGTGTGCCGATTGATATCCAAGTTAATGATTATATGAGCTGATTACTGCTGTTCCTAAAGGGGGAGGGGGATTCATTTACCCCCCACTGTCCCACTACAAACTCCTGCACAATGTTTGTACTGTATACTTCATTTTGTATGCGCGTATGCATTGCTTTAAGGTGTTCCAGCAGTTCACTTAACAGGTGGTAACTTTCCAATGGACGCTCCCAGGCAGAACAACGCCATTAGGAGCTAAAGTCATTGCAAGGGGTTGTCTAAAGTATCAAAAATAAGATACTGGTAAATAAAATATCGAAACTAGTCACTTATTTGAGGAAGTATCAATACAAGGTTTGACTTTTCCTCATCAACAGTTTTAGAATGATCCACATAGTAACATAAAGAAACTGCTACTATTTTGGGTTAAAAATTACAGTCTATTGTCTTAAAAAAGAGCAATTTTTATTGTCATAGTGGTATCAAAATCGGTATTGAGCCTTTTTTTAAGTATTGAGATTATAGTATTGTGACTACTGCTGCATACATGAGTAGTTTACCTCCTGCTGGGCCTAAATCCAGACACATGGAGCAGTGGTTAACAGAAGTGTGCCCAGGACCACCTGTATGCAGATGACCGGGGGGGTGCATCGTCTTCTCTTTATACTTGGGGAGAAGGAGCAGCTTGTTGGAGTGTGCCGCTATGAGCCGGGACGGGGCCCGGGGTGGCAGGGAGGGGCCACAGAAAAGGGACAGAGGGCAGGAGGGTGACAAGCTGCCCATGTGCACGCGAAACAATGCCAAGTGTTAACAAGCCAAAAGCCACTCTTAATGACAGAGGTTAGCTGAACAAAGGGACACTATTTGAGATGCGGCCTATGATTATCTGGAGTTGATGTGGAGCATATTATGGTGATTAAACCCATTCAAGCTCATTTATTCCCCGTTCAGAGGATCATAATGCTGGTTTCCATATGACCCTCTTTTTCCAATGCCAGCCAAAAGGTTATCCACAGAGATGAGCGGCAGGGGACCAACACAAACAGCATCTGCAGAAGAGATGGAGGCCTGAAGGCAGAACAACTGTTAAGCACCAATGTTTAGAATGAGAAATGAAAAAAGATCATCGAGCTTATGTCCTGCTATTTAACACCACATATGGCTTCTAGAGTACAATGTTAGTTAAAGCTGAACTATGTAACTTTTCTGGTGGAGAGTCCATCACCTGCTTAGATATTATTGCTTTGCCTGGAATGTTCCACTGGAATGTCAGATCTGAGGAGAAGCAACCCTGTGGCGCTCACAGTAAGAATCTAGGTATTTTTCAGCTATGAACACAACTTTATTTTTTTCTTTATTTTTACTACTGTCTATATTTTATATACACACGGAAGACATCAAATATATGAACCAAGATATATGGAATTATGTATGTATGTAATTCTACTAAATATTTTTCGACAAAGCAACAGCTGGCTACTTTGAGGATTTGAATCTAAAATAAAAAAATAAAAAAAATAATAATAATTTTAAAAAATTAGAGTTATTTACTTTTGACTGGTGTACGTTTAAATACTATACTGTGGTACATTCTTTGCAACATCTGCATGGAGACAAGCAGATAACAAACCCTCCACTACAAAACCTCAGTGGTGGAAGAAGTACGCAATTTTATTACTTAAGTAAAAGTAAATGTATCACATGAAAAAAATCTACTTGAGTAAAAGTGTTAGTATCCCTTTAAAAAGGTACTTAAAGAGTCAAATGTAAAAGTATTTCACGCAGATTTTGAGGTCAGGCTTCAGGCGTTAAAAATAAACCCCTCAGACCTTTCAGCAGGTCTCAAATTATAGTAAAAATACTTTTATTTTTCAGTCCTGTTCAAAAATGTAGTGGAGCAGAAAGTACAGATACTTGTTCTCAAATGTAGTGAAGTAAAATTAAAACGTATCCACTTTAAAATCTACTTAAAATTACAAATCCTGCTCTCAAATGTAGTGAAGTAAAAATAAAAAGTATCCACTTTAAAATCTACTTAAGTAAAGTACAGATACCTCAGATTTGTGCTGCACCTTCAAGCCAGTTGCAGATAAAACGTTTTTTGTGAATCATCCTGCAAAGATTCACTCCATCTTCTTTTGAAGTATTTCCATTACGCTTCTACAAATTTCTATGTTACGAGTTTGCTTTAGAAATCCACAACCAAGCAGCCTTGACTCTGGAATCATCGATGTGAGAGAACAAGAAATATTTAATCCTACACCTTGAAAAGCATAGCTGAAAAAGTATACATACAACACCTTTTAACCCAACACACATATTTTTCCATAATTGTTCTTTCTTTAGGGGCCACAACATCAAATCCCATATAGGCCGTATTGTATGCATTGATTTGCAAATGGATTCAGCTAAAGGTTTTCCCGATGTTAATCTTGTTTTGTCTGTAAGCAGACTTACGTATAACAGAGAAGACGTGCTTATGACTCAATCGAAATATATTATAATGAATATTATCTCAAGGCAATTTCCGTCTTCATAATGAAAAATACCTTGCAGCTACTCACACCCAGGCCATAACAACAATACTGTTTTCTTTAGCTGATTAATTGTTGGTTGATGTTGTGTAACGGAGCCTTTGGATGCATGTAGCGACAGATAGCACAACACCTGGAGACTGTTAAATGAAAAATAAACAAGTGGATTCTGTACTGGTGTCGCTCTCCGGCCATCCCACCACTTCCTTTAACTCAATCTGTCAGGATAAATGTTTCAAAAGCCACAGATTGTTAAAGAGTCATTATGTAACTTTTCTGGAGGAGGTTTTGACACCTTCCAGTCTCCGTTGACATTTAAATGCTCTGCCTCGAATGTTCCACAGCATGGTATTAAACTTATGAGTGAAGCAAGCAACTCCACTAGGCCAAGTTACGGGTAAGATCTGTGGAGAGGAAAGCACACTATGCATGTTTTTCAGTGTTTTTGCAATAATAACAACTGTATCTAGAAAAAAAATAAATGCAAGATACGTTTAATGACATATTTTGGAACATTCTGGGCAAAGTAATAACATTTCCATAGAGACAAGCAGATGGCAGACGCCCCACCAGAAAAGTTACATAATGCACCTTTAACTTAATCTGTCCAAATCTTCTTTTTAAAGCCACACATTGTTAAGGCCTGTGTTGTGCTCCCTTACCCATCACAGAAAAGCAGAACATTTGTATCCTGATTCTGTAAGTCACAGAGCTGTCACATGCATGTACGTTTGCTAGCTTGTTTGTGTACATGCAGAGGGTACAGTCGCGGGCATGTTTCTTGGGAGATCACAGCCATCTGACTGTTGCTGGCGCGGGGGTGAAGAGGAGGTGTGGATTGTGAAATGCTAAATTGGTCTTTGTGTCTGGTGCGCTGGTGCTGTGTTGGAGCGATGTATCATGAGGAGATCCCATGTTTGAGCCTCGGAAGTTGGCTGGCACAGAGGGACAGTCCTCCTACAGGCCGGGCTTTCCTGGTGCCCAAGTCTGCTCCTGTGAATCAGAGCCCTGACACCCATGCAGCACAAACAACATAGACGTGTTGACTTTAATTAAAAGTATTAAGTCATATTTTACCATCTAAATATATTTCATTGATTGACAGTAAACATTTTAAAGGTGTATGTAACTTTTCTGGTGAGGGTCCACCAACTGCGTGTCTCCAGAGTGATGTCATTGCTTTGCCTGGAATGTTCCGCAGAATGGCATTAAACGGGTTCATCTTGCATCTTCTCAATTACAGATGTAGTTTATGCTGAAAAAAGTGTCATCGCTCCACAATCTGACCTGTCACATGGCCTGACGGTGCCTGCTTGTTTTTCTTGCTGTTTTATCTGTGCGTTTGTCTCCAGTAAGACTACCATAACGGCTTGCTGCTGTTAAGACTAAAAATGGGGAATCAGTGTTTCAGTTTTATGCAGCTAAAACCTGGAGCAGTCTTCCTGAAGATGTGAGACAGGCCTCTGTTGTTCTTATTCTGTAAAGCACTTTGAATTACTTTGTGTATGATTTGTGCTATACAAATAAACTTGCCCTGTCTTAGTGTGTATTATGTTTTGGGTGCACGTTGAGCACTTCGGTCAACTGTCGTTTTTAAATGTGCTATACAAATAAATTTGACTTGACCTGCCTGGAGAAACATCTAATGCCATACTGTGGAACATACTACATACATTATACATGAACAAGAATCACATGGAAAAAATATGTATGTATGTTTACAGCTGAAGAAAATGTAACATCAACACTAACACACTAAACCAGATTGGAAAAATTGATTCCAGTAAGCCAGGGTATTCTTTGAACTCTTGCTTCTTTGTGCTGGCTTAGCACAAGTAAAATAGGAAGAGTTTCATCAAGAGGTCATTCAATATTAATTACCTCGTCAAATCAATATGTAAATCCAGGCACAGGAGAAAGCAGATGTTTTACTGTTACAATCTGGAAGAGGAAACCCCCCAAAGTGCTACTTCCAACTGACAAAAACTAAAATCAAGCCAAAGATTTAAACAGTGAAACAAACCAGAATCACAATCTGATCAGTTTTGGTGATCAAGAAACTATTTGGACTTTTGATTACTCTATAACAGAACTGTATGGTGGTAAACCAGGTCTAAAATAACCTGAAAAACTAGAAGTACATACATACAAACATGCAAGTACATAAGGTTATGTATAAGACTAATGACAAACTGAACTCAGAACAGAGTAAGTTAAAGGTGGTTGTCTCCATGGAGATGTTGTTTTGTCTTAAATGTTCCACAGTATGGTATTACAATGTTCTATTTTCATTGTGACAAGCAGATGACACCACCAGGTCATTTAAGGGTTAGATCTGTGGAGAGGCAAGCCTGCTCTGCGTAAGAATGCATGTTTGTCAAGGTATTTTTGAGCAGTAAAAACACCCGTACTTGCAAGGTAGATATACTTAATGCAGTACTGTGTGACGTTCTAAGCAAAGCAATATCATCTCCATGGAGACTTGAAAGTGGCAGACCCCCAGCAGAAAAGTTACATAATGCGCCTTTAACTCTGTCAGAAGTCCATGGAATGTGTTTGTTTGTCCTGCTTAGACTTGAGAACACTCATAACTCTACACAATGCCCTTTGACCTTGTACTAGTGCAGATCTACGTTTTCCCCTCTATAAGCAGTGCCACAGCAGCCAAAGGGAAACCTGCCTCTCCGGCTGGGTCCAATCCCAAATTCCCAATCCTATCAGACGGACTGTGCGCCTTGGTACATCTGTCCCATCTGTAAGTCTGGCTACTGCATTTACCTGTCAGGGGACGCGACTACACGGAGACCATCAGATGACTCCAACTGATAACACAGCAATAACTCTTTACTGTTTGACAATAGGTAATCAGCAGAAGAGCAAGGTTGGACAAAACAGGCCATATTTATAGCACAAAATATGTAACCTAACCCCAAAAATGCACAAAAATATCCAGGCATTTTTGGCTGCATTAGTGCTCGAGTGGCGAACAACTATAGGCCCTACGCACAAGTCTACACATTGTGGTTAACCATAAATAAGCCATAACACGAAGCAAAAAGCAGTACAAGGAAATCTGACCCTAAGTCAACACTTTTTGCAGCTGAAATTATAGGACCACAAAGTTGCAATTTAAGTTTTGTTTATATGGGTTTTCTATTTAATGTAGCTTGTGGCTTACTTTTCAAGAAAATATTTGGCATTTCAGCTTAAGAGGAAAAACAACATTGAGTGTGTTATTTTACCTTTTGCCATGAATAATTCTTATCTTATCTACTGAGCTACACGTAAGCGTATTTGATTTATATTGCCTTATCACCGGTCTTAATATTGTTCCAGTTCGAGGGGAGCTGTTTTTTCACTGTCAGTAAAGTGCGAGTAGATGGTGATTTGGCTCCGGATACGGCAGTGGGCGGGGACTAGAGCGCTTTGGAGTTTGATTGGCTAAGCGGCAATGAGCGGGCGGGTCGGCTGCTCAACAAAACAGCCGGGGCGCGCTCCGATAAGGCAGAGACGAATTGCAACAGAGCGCAGATAACTTTATTACTCTGAGGAAAGAGGACACGAGTTGCGTTGTGTTTTCACATAAAGTCTATTTGATTTTTTTCTGAATGAACGTGTTATTGTGGAGAACGAGAAGTGGAGCTATGGATTTAGTGATATTTTTGACCCTGAGCATCGGCGCGTGGTTCGCATCAGCGGAGAGGCACAGCGTCTACTGGAACAGCTCAAACCCAAAGTTAGTACCTGTCTCTGCTTGTGTCTTTTACAACTTAACAACGAGTCTTTATGGAAGTAGTTGTAGTTGGTTTACTTTTACGCAATAAGATACAGTCTATGTTTCTCAGTACTTCTACTTCTTTCTGACTGTAACTGCTTTAGAGTAATCACAAATGAACCACTGTAGTGAATCCATGTGACCATTTAACACATGAGTTGTCAAGTTAATGTTAGACTACACTGGTTTACCTATACTCGTCTGACTGGATTGTCACAGGCTGTGCGTAAAAGCAAAAGAACTTGACGCTGGCACATTTGTCTCTGGATATATTTAACACGGACATAGTAATAGTACAGTACTTTAAAATAGACTGACATGTGGGTACTTGACTCAACTTTATTATTAGTTTGCATTGCACATCTAAAACCCTGTTACTCCTCCGTTTATTAGTGCAGTGTGCGCCTTGGTGGTGCGTAATTTCGCTCCACAAAGGGAGTCACATATTGATGATAATTGTGTTCTGAGGTTGGACTTGTAACCCTATACCCAGACCAGATTGGGGATCGATGGAGCTTGACAGACGCGTGATGTCTCCGTGCAATTTATTGGGCTTTTATCGTGCGAGTTCCAGACATAGACAAGAACAGTAGTATTGTACATTCGCAGAAACACAATCAGTATCGTCTGCTTTCTGTATCCACATACAGACAGATGAATTTCTATCAATAAGGCGAAACGAGGGCGCGCTGTGTACGGTCTTGATTACATTACAGTCCCTAATAGCCCTTTTAGCAATGACAATAGCGCAGACTAAAACGAACCGTTACGCAGCCACAACAATTGACTTGCTAATTGGATAAAACAGCGTGAGCCTTGTCGTCACGCGGGGCTGAGGTTGTGTCATGGGTTAGTCCGTGCGTGAGTCACCAGTACCGGGCCCTGAATTCACCTGAACTACACGTTAGTCACGTACCCGGGGGCGGAATCAGGTGGAGTTGATCGATTCCACTGTCTGAATATTGGACCAGTCAAAACACAAACAAATCTGATATAGAGCCTATTGTCTGGAGTTGTCTGTAATCCCTAGCTTTCTTTCGATGTCAAAGGTGAGTTGTGTAATCAGAATAAGAAAAACATAATCCCTTTCTACTAAATATAGCCATATAGACATTAACACAGTTTATAACATATGCGCTCCACTATGGCTTATAGGGTGAACTCTGTAAGCTTCTCATTGTGGTAATATGGGCCAGCGGGATAATGACAGCTAAGGGCCACAGACAGGGCATTGTGCCTTGACCCACACATTCTTGTCAACTTTCTAATCTGATCTCCCGTATAATTCAAGTCCCGCTTGCTAAAAGTTACCCATCCATCAGTGGTACATGAGATACATCATTGGGCTTTGACAGCAGCTGGCCATGTATAATAGATGCTAATTGATCCTCTGTGTAATTGGGAGCTGCTGTGATTTGTCTTGCATACAAGGCACTGACCAGATGGTAGCAGCCTGTCTATTCAAGATATCCAAAGGAGAGTATGGATCCTGTCTCTTTGCACAATGCACACACTTCTTTGCTTGTGATAATGATTATGCCAGTTAATCCCATCCCTCA
The DNA here is from genome assembly GCA_000787095.1 of Periophthalmodon schlosseri. Classification (NCBI taxonomy): domain Eukaryota; kingdom Metazoa; phylum Chordata; class Actinopteri; order Gobiiformes; family Gobiidae; genus Periophthalmodon; species Periophthalmodon schlosseri. Next base: position 155,344 of record KN485725.1, read on the forward strand.
CCCAACGTTAATCTGATACTCAATATACGCAGGCTTGTTGTACTTAGCCAGGTGTTGTTATTGTACACTGCGTGCCTCGGCCTGCGTCTTGGAGTAGTTCGGAACAGGAAGTAAAAGTTTTATTTTGGTTGTGAACTGAAAGTTGCGTGCTAACCTTTCCACATCGTCAGAGAGTTCATTTGGGGAGTGGCAGTTTACCGTAGGCAGTGTGTTAGGAGTGTGAGTCACGGTTTACACCACACTAGGGGGCAACAGGGAGGACTTTGGGGGTTAATATTAGCCTCACTGCCGAGCCAATTCCAGTTACTGTTACTATACTGGAGGTTCAGCTGCTTGTACCTGCCTGTCCAAAGCCCCATCTCCACTATCTTAACAGCTGGATCTATACTTAGTTTTGGCATTGGGCCCCCTTTCTTTCATCGTCTGCTTGACATCTCCTCAGGCTTGCTATTCTTAACTTTTTATCTGTTATATGTAATAATTTGGCTGCGTCCAATCCCTCCGTACCTAGGTTGCTTATTTCCCCCGATCCCCATATCTTTGCTGTAATGTAATATTCTGTTTATCAGCGTCTGGGTTTAGTGCAGTCTGGTCTGGAGTTATTAAGGGAGGCGATGCTTGCCCTGACACGACAGTCCAGCCCGGAGCTATAAGTTTAGATGGCCGAAGTTATCCCCCCTCCTCTCCCAACCCCCTCCCCCCAAAAACAATTCCAGCTCAAGTCCCAGGTCATGTCCCGTCTGCTTGTTCACCCTTTAATCTATCACCACACACTAACATAAATTCCTCAGAGTGTGTAATCTGACCATTTGATCCACAGACACAATTCAATATATTTACGATGATGTAACTTGCATCTGTTTGTCTACATATTTAGATATCGTGTTATATAGCACTTGCTTATTCAATTTAAGCCTTCTGATAACCTCTGCCTACAATCTATTTGAGTTCAATATTGACCACAATGCAACTTTGGAAGGATCCTTGCTTTATCCACTCTCAGCTCTTCCTCTCTGCTCCTTATCTTTGCTCCAGACTTCCTCCAGTCCCTCCCCCAACTCCCTCTCCCTCTCTTTCTCTCACAAACCCTCCACTGTTTTGCACTTGTATTTTTTCCAACAACTTCTAGATAGCATTTCTTCACACCGATAGTGTTGTTGCAGTTGTACTATGAGTGGGTACGCATGTTCATTCATGACATTGCAAGCATACCTTACTGTCTACTTGTGGCTCACTGCTGCCTCCTAAAGGGCAAAACATGACAACATTAAAGCGTTATTTTGATCTAAAACAATTGGGCGAGAGTTGGGAGGACTTAACTTGTTTGCAACTTCAGAAAGATGGCAAGACTAGAGTCCATAGCTTAACTCTGGCTGAACTCGCAGAGCATATTAAGCCATGCATGATACCATTTGGCCTTGTCCTATTCATGGGGATAGAATGGAGGAAGGCCAAATAAAAGCGTAGTCTGAGAAAAGATTTTGGGGAGGAGGCGGATTGGAGGCCGGGGTGAAGGGTGAGCCCGCATAGAATGGGGATTTTGTGTGCAAAAATTAGCCTGGATGAAGCAGTCGGGTATATTATGTCCAACTTATGGGACAACGCAGAATGCAGCGGAGAAAGGGGAAAAGGGGGGATGGGTTAATTTGGTCGGAATAAAAGAAGAGGCAGACGAGAGGAGGAGAGAGTGGACAGTGATGGATAGAGGGAGGAGAGCCAATAAGAAAGAAATGGAAATGCAGGCAATTAAGAAGCACTTGGCCTTATGGTACAAGTTTGGGCAGTACGAATAGTTCAAAAGATCCTTCAGCACTACAGCTATAATGTTTGCAGTCCTTATCTGGTGAGTATCTGAGACAAGACTTATAATTACCTTGTGGATACTGGTCTTGTTTATTGCCAGCTTTATGCACTTTATTTACTAGTGTTTTTAAAAGACCACAGTTTTTTAATTGGAGTCTGGGAGTCCGTCCCGTGACCCGGCCCCAGATAAGTGGAAGAAAATGGATGGATGGATGGAGTTTTTTAATTGCTGGTCTATTACTATGGGTAGGATAAAGGAGAATATATCCAAGATTAATTAATTATATATAGCAATGCTGACTGGATACTAAAAAAATTTAACTATAATATTTGCAGTCAACCGAAACAAGACGTAAACCAGAACTAATCTCAGTAGTTTAGTGAAGTTTCAAAACTAGTGATAAGTGAAAGTAGAATAAATCAGAAATGAAGGAGCATTACTTACTGGCAGCTAATGCAAAGAGACGTTTCATTGTGTATCAGACTGGCTCTAATTTAATAGCGGACCGCTGAGCAGGCTAAACCCATTATAACCCTGACAGCTCCTCAGCGTGTGTGAACGGAGGTGTGAATTTGCCATACCACAGCAAATGAATAGAGTATTAAATACACATACACCTCCAAATGAAAGTGAAACTGGAGTAGTGAAGAATCTGGGACCACAACATGCCTGCTTACCCAGAAATGCTCGCCGCGAGACACGACACGCTAATTACTGTATATACTACAATATATGAAAGCTGCATCTATATAGTTTGGGATTCAGTAATTATCATGTGTAGCCTACATTTTCTTTGCAACAGTGGAGAGATTTTTGGAGATTAGCAAAGTCTAGTTCATATATGGTTTCATTGGGTAGAGGCGACAGTAGCTCAGTTGGTAGAGTGTTTGTCCACTGATCCGATGGTGTCAGCAGCATAAAGTAGTTACAATATAAACGTTTACTGCAGTATTATTCTTTATATCTTGTTTCAAAATGAGTTGTCGTGACAGGCCCACTCACTGCTTTTACCTGCATCTGTTTAGCGGGCAAAATCTCCAGCGCTGACTCAGAAAGAACCATGTGTGAAAAGTCATGACCCTGGTTTTTGGCTCCTTTGACCCGGTGGGCAGTGTGAGGGGCTGCCTGTAGAGATAAGTGAAGGGGAGCATGGTCAGAGTCAGTTGTTGGGGTCGAGCCAGGGAGAGCTCTGGGGACAACTGGAGCGGCGGAGGGCCCAAGTGGTCGGCTCCAATTGGGGGTCCGGGGCGCAGGGTCGTTCATCATCAAGCAGCCTAATGAAGAAGAGAGAAAGGAGGTTATGACAGCGACCATTGATCATTTTCAATAGGATATACTCAATTAGATTCTTATTGTAAAGAAGTGTCAGCTAATTTGTGCTTGGATATGCAGACATGAAACACATGCTCTATTTTATGTTAATTATCTTGAATATTTTCCAGCGCTAAAAAAAATCAATACTCAGATACTAAAGACAGTATAGAAACCAGTAAACTCATTTGAAGATACTGAAAAAAATCCACCTTACCTTTCAAACTACTTTTTTACCTTTCCTGAATACACAACAATTTCCCAATGTTATCATGAAAACAAGAGTTGAACCAAAAACTCCCCCAAAGTATTAAGACATAATTAAATTCAAGACCCATATCAAAAGTAAACAATTAGTTTTCTCAAAGTAGATGTAGTTTATCAGTTGTATTCATTTGGTCTCACACCTATTCCATCAGATATTTTGTTAAGGGTGGCATTCCTAACCAAACTAAAGCGTGAAGCCTCTCCCTCAACATAAATTATTATTGCAGGCCTTGGGGGAACATGCGGCGCGAAGGAGGAGGGAGGCTGCTAAGACAATAGCCTGACAATAGCTGGACTTCAAAGCTCAGAGTGTTAGGATACTCACCTCCTGTCATAACATCACTTGTGCTAGCTCTTTTTCCCCTCGCTTGGCTGCTGACGCACACAAGCTACGTTCGCTAGCATGTGAAAAGTGACCTGGTTGTGAGCCAAAGAGGTGCTACAACCACCTTCAACCTTGCATGTTTGCGCACTTATCGGCATGCTAACTCACTGAGGGCTCCAGAAGGGCTCCCGAAACAGATGTGCCTATGCGCTCTAGGCTAGAGTCGCCCTCATTAGGGGTCTTCAGAGAATGTCTCTCCGGTGCACGGGCGAAGGAGGAGAGACTAAAGTAGGTTTGTGAACAACGCTCCAACACCTGGCGCTAGCTCACACACAGTTACCATGTCAGTGTGACTCTCACTAGGCCGAGAACTGTCAGAGGAGGGTCTCAAATGGTGGGCTTTTGATGAGATGCAGCTGAATGGGTTTTATGGACGCAAGAAGGGTAGCAAAAATCAAGCTAGTGCCAAAAAGTTAAAACTGAAATTCAAAATAACACACTTCTTACCACAATGTGTAGAGATGTGCTATATTTCTGAATAAGTAAGGTCAGAAAACCTCTTGCTTTGATCAGATGTACTGAATAGGTTTGCATATATTGTAACAAATCAAGCTATATGCAAAAAAGTTCATATTGAACTTTAAAACGTTTCAAAACAATTTGGAATTTGCCAGGAAAATTTTAGGGTCTTTTTTATAACAAAAATGTGGAAAATATGGCTAGGTCTGATTACATAAGTTTGAATAATGCACTGAATATGTTTGTAGATGCAAAGAAGATAACAAATCAAGCTATAGGCTATATTAAATGTCTAAAAACTGCGCAACTGAAATCCAACAAAAACCCCACTCTTAATGTTAAAGGTTTAAAACAAGAGAAAGCGAAATCAACCGATAGACTCTAGCCTAAATAAGCTAGGAAAGGACAAAAGCAGGTCTTGCATTGATTAGCTGCTTTGTAAGGGGTTTGTGGTCGCATAAAGATAACAGTAATTGAATGATAAACAAATGAAGCTAAACGCTAATATGCGCTGAGCTCAAGTGCACTCAGCAGGGGCCCTATATCTTAGTGTTAGTTAGTGAAAGCTCCGCAGGGGGTAAGGTAGCAGAGGTACAAGGGGCCTATCGCCTCCGGTCATTCTTTCTTTGGGGAGAGAAAGAGTATAATTTCACCTATTCACTCCTCCTCCCTTGCTTTTTTCAAGAACACTTTAGCCCAGACCCCTAACGGCTTTTAATTAGCCACTGAAGAAGGAGGAGGGAGACCGGGTGGAAGGTAGGAGGGATAACACAACAGTTTTCTCAAAAAGCAGTGACTATGAGCTATGAATGAAATTAACGACAGAATTCAGCCTTTTTGTTGCCTTTTGACAAGTGGGTTTTCATTTCATGCAGAGGTCAGGGAGGATGCTGGCAAGGGCATGGAGAGGGGGGAAAGACATAATACGAGCGCAAATGTACTTCCAGAAAAACACTCGAGATCTCTCACGTTTTGGCACCAAATGCAACTATTATAACAGAATACACAGGGAAATGAATAGTGAGGAGAAAATTTGGGGCTAATTAAGACGCTACCAGTGTATCCATTTTGCAATTGCACACAAAAACCCTTGAAAAGTAGCAATCATTGGAAAAACTGTAATTTTAAATAAGAATTTGTAGATTCTGACTTGTCCCATTAGAATACGCAGTTATTTTTTTCCCCCTCTAATTTCAACTGAAAGCCCTCCAGTCTGTTTCTTTTTATTTTAAGCAGATTATGACTTGTTCCACACTGGTCAAAAATACTCAGATCAAATGATATACTCTTAATTTAAGCAGTTTTAACTAGAATTAGATTTTTTGCGACAATCTACCATTTTGTAAAAGCAGAACTACAGCTCAGGTCTTAGCACAAAGCATGTTTTGACAGGTCGGTTAGCAGCGTTAACTAGTGCGACAGGAGTGAGGGAGGGACAGTGTTTTGGAGCCATGGTGTCTGCAGCCAAAGCACATGGGGTCCACACAGGAGTCACAACAACAGGAGGGGGGACCACCACGCACTTTGATCCCCACAACACACACGTAAACAACTGCAGACGGACCGGAGCTGTTGTCACTTTCACCCCTCGCACACGTCCGGGCCGGTTAAAACACGGATTGAGTTGCTGGATTAGGCCCTTGTTGCTCCTAAGGGTGTAATCAGAGCAGTGCGTATATATCAATCTTTCTTCACCTTGGGGCGCTTCTCTGAGAGTCGGCTAGCACTGCCTGCACTCATCACTAACCTGCAGAGATCATGCCAAAAGTGTTGTCGTGGTAGTAAAGGTTCAAACTTGATTTTAGTCTTAAGGGAAAAGGTTGATACAGATTTTAATATCACAATGGAAAAAAATCTATATTTAATGAACATTGAGATGCAGTAAGATGTACTAGTCCTATACAATAAAGTACTTTACTCTCTGTATCATAATAACATTGTGGGACAAATAAATGTTCTCTTATCTTATCTTAAAACAGAATTATAATTGTTGATTTTAATCTTTGGTCATTCTGATAAGGACCAAGTTTGTTCATAGTATCAATACATGGTCAAATGAGTATCTAGTTTTGTTACTCGTATAAATCCGTTACCAGGAATTCATTTCTTTGACAAATACGCTAAACTTTACAACAACACTCCTTCTCGCTATTTGAAATGATAACATCCCAACCTGAAATTGTACCTTCTTCCCAACCAAAAGCACCTTTTTTATGTTTTTATATGGCACCAAGTGAGAAATAAGAGACACTCTAAGAAAGCAGTAAAATGAATTGAAAGGTAAACATGAAAGTCTTGAAGTTTTGTGTCTGTATACCCGGTCGTTGTTTGATGGCCACAGCGGGAGACGAGACAGAGGGGCTAAATTAGTTGAAGAAGGCACACACCCCCTGATATAAACATAGTGAAACTGTCATAAGAGTTTTGAGCTGATTTGTAGAGACTGGGCTACAGGCCAAAGAACAGAAAGGCGTGTACGGTACAGTGAGTAAAATGATAGACGTTTTTCATGAGACTTACGTGGGTTTGACAAAAACAGAATTTACCAGTTGGTCCTGATCAGGTGCTTTGTAAAAGTTTTACGCTTATGGAAACAAACAAGTTCACGTGCTAGCTCGCAATCACGACACACGCTACTGTCAAAACATGCGTCTACTTGGAGTTTTATAGGTGTGTTGTTTACAAATGTGGCTATTTATGGAGTAGGCTGGGCAGTGGTGACACAAATTTATATCTTGATATTTCTGAGCGATTATGCCAACAATCTGGCAGTATTTTCGCACTCAGAAATATGTATGTAAAGGAAGGCAAATTCGAAAACTAGTTGGGTTTCCAGTAGCTTATATTTTGGTATTAGAGTATTAACAATTTTGGCATAGAAACTAACAATTCTCAATCAAATATCAACCATGTGAATAGTCAAAAGTCCTCAAAATGGCGACCTACGCATAGTATATCAGTGGGACATAGTGGTTGGTCAAAGGCAGTTGACAGCAGTTATATATCTCATAATTTATATTCTCTTTTATAGTTTTCACAATATATAGGCCTATTCAATATTCTGTTTTTATTTCATCAAATGAATTCTTATCTTGCAACATGCTGTATTCTCCCACCTCTTACATTGTGCAATATGTGACTAACCCTCCTCCTTCTTCCTGTTTCTCTGCAGCTTCCTCTGGGATGAGTACACGGTGGAAGTACGTATCAATGACTATCTGGACATCATCTGCCCCCACTACGCCCATGGAGAGGTGTCATCGCACGCGGCCGAGCGCTATGTGCTCTATATGGTGGAGAAGGAGGACTACGACGTGTGCAAGCCCCACTCTTTCGACCAGCTGCGGTGGGAATGCTCACGCCCATTTGCTCCGCATGCCCCAGAAAAATTCTCCGAAAAGTTCCAGCGTTTCACCCCTTTCACGTTAGGCAAAGAGTTCCGGCAAGGAGAGAGCTACTATTATATCTGTAAGTAGTGCTTTTCAAATGTTAAAGGTTCACTCTGTAACTTTTCTGGTTGAGGGTTTGCCACCTGCTTGTCTCCACAGAGATGGTATAGTTTTGTGTTTCACAATATGGCATTAAAACTTACTTAGTGTATTATAAGTATAAGTACCGATAAGTATATTTCCTTGGAGACATGCATCTCTCTCAGACTCTACCAGAAATGTTATATAGTGCCACTTTTATAACAACAGTGACATTTTGAGAGCTTGGACTAAAATCGATTTCTTATCTGTTTTTCTGCAGCTAAACCAATGCATCACCACGGGGAGGAGTGTCTGAGGCTACGGGTGGATGTTGTTGGAAATAAAGGGAAAGTGAATCATGACAAATCTAACGCGGAGGAGACAGGAAAGAACTTTGATTTGGGAAAAATTAAGTTCCAAACAGCGGGAGGAGTCCACAACCCGTCCAACAGGCTCCCAGCAGGTGAGGGTTCTTATCGAATGACTGTTAAACACCACTATAAGGTCAACACTAGGGCGACAAGGGAACTTATAATTATAATGATCACAATTATCTGCAGTTATAGCATGATGTCTTCTGCAAAACACATTGGCTAAACTAAACACACTTGTTTGTTGCTCATTGTATCGTTACCAACATAGAAAAGTAACTATACTGTTAAAAATACTGCTTAATTATAAAATATAGAGTCTGTGGGGCATTTATACTCCACAAATTGTATAAGAAAAAAATATAACCATAACAATTATTTGTGCCATTATTGGTAAAGTATAGGTAATATTGTAGACCTGCTATGTTAGAAAAAGTACTTAGTTTAGACCTCTACAAATTGTTTGGCAGTTCATATTTCAGTGTTGTCTTTCAAATGCTTAAGCTCCCAAATGTGTGTAAAACATCCTCTATGGGCTCAATCTAGATCCAAAAATAAATAAATTGCAAAATTATTACAATTAGATATTTTTTTCCAAACTCTTTCAGCCCTAGTCCACTACAATTCAACATGGTTTGTTCAAGTTGCCTGAATTCACAAACTAAATCTTTTGTTTTCTTGTTCTCCTTTTCAGACGATCCTGATGTGATGGAGCCCAATGTTCAGAGGAGTATTGGCAGCTCAGCATCCCAGCTAGCGTCTTTATCAATCGTCTTCACAATAGCTCCTGTCTTATTAGCGCTATGGCTACAATAAGACTTAAATGGACTATATCAAAGACTATACAGACCCATTGCTGGTCATTGGGACTATGAAGACAGATTTTTATACAGATTTTTATATGAAAGAAGTGTGTGTCTGACGTGGTTGTGCGAATGTGGGATGTCGATCATTCCTAAGAAGAAAAAAACCTTGAAGATGTGTTTTGTTTTTTTGTTTTTTTACGATGTTTGGACAATAACGCACATGTTTTTTTCAATGAGCAAAACTGCACGAACAAAATTATGTCACTGGTACATATGCACTGTATTTGTCACTACGCTTGTCACTTGTCATTTAAAGTGGTAGCTGTTGTCATAGTAGTCGTGTAGCACTCCGTTCCCAAATATATTTCCAATTTTACAAAACAACAGTATTTATTTTATATAATTTTTATCCAATTTATACCACATGTAACAAGCTTATTTGGGAGTTTCCAAATCCATCCGTATATGCCTCATTTCTCTTGTGTCAACATGGTACATCGGCTGAGCAATGTGATCCGTCTTGCACACTATTTTGAAGGGACTACTTTTCTGAAAACACTAACATTGGACGCTGTGGTTTTGTTTGATCAAATTTTTGGAAATGTTTATAATGTAAATTTGTAAATAGTATAATATAAGAAAGTGTTTTAAAATGTGAAAATCTTTAGTGGAATAAAACTAATGTGATGTTAAACCTTGGTCTTGTTTATCTTTTGGGTGACAGTAGCTTAGATGGTAAGGTTGGAGGTTTGAATCTCGCTCTCGACATAAACATCATTGGTAGAGCGGTCAGATTTATTGGCCCACAGGTTGGCGGTGTGATTCCGGCTCCCACAGATGAATATAATTGAATATAATGAATATAATTTTGCAAACCATCAGAAAGGTGTTTGCAAATGTTATGGTTTAGTTTGAAGTAGGGAAAAGATTATTTGGTCAATCGATCATCATGATTATACAAGTCTTAGAATATAAAATACAAATATACTGAGATAATTTAAGAAGCAATTAGTCCATTGTCCAAAGCAGTTACTATCTCTAAATGTAATGTGACTCAGTGAAGGACATCGCTGGTCATGTGCTGCTATATAAATAAAATAAACTTAAAATAAACAATTTTTTCATCTGACTGTTTAGTAACTTAACTTTGTCATTCTGATTTCTGAAATTTCATAAAGCTGAAAAATGGTGAATAACCCAACCAAAAACAGGCACAGTTGCTATTAGGGTTGTCAAAAGTATTGAAAATCAGATACAAATCAATGCTAAAACTACTATTGAAACTAGATACTCATTTGAGCAGGTTGATACTACAAAAGACACATTCACAGGACAGAAATGAACCTTTCCTGAATAACTTTAGAATGATCTTGAGCTGTATCAGAAGAACTATAAGACCACATAGACTAGTACATGCCCATGGACCACTATGGAACCTACCTGGACAACAGAGGGATCACACAGATATAAGACCACATGGTAATATATAAGAACGCACTACTATTTAATGCTGAAAATCACATTCTATTGTCTAAATAAAGAGTGTTTCTTTATTATCATTGTGGTATCGGAATTGGTATTGAGTATCGAGTCTATTACTTAGCATTGAAATCGAGTTTGAAATTTTAGTATCATGACAACACTAGTATCTGTGGTCGTCCTGACCAAGCCGAGCTCAAGATCTAGAGATGGGTCCACGGGGGATTCTGGACATGTTGGCCCAGCAGTATTGAAGGATGGGTCAAATGCAGAGGACAAATTTCCCTCAAAACTCAAAAGTGCAGCAACATCACCTTATAGCTTTGATAGTAAGATCTGGAGATGGATCCATAGGGAACTCTGGACAGAGCAGAAAAATCACCATATATCCTTGTTTGGTGGTCAATATTATCTTTTAAACAAACTGCACTGCATACTCATATTATGTTATATATCTCCCAATGCCAGGTTGAAATCTCACCATAAATCTCCTGCTGCCAAACTCAAATTTGTTCTCTCCTTCGCCCCCTTCTACCTTTCATCCCCTGTTACACATTGGCCCTGGCTTGAATTTCACAGTCAGAAAACCAAACACAGAGACGACAGAGGGGCCAAAGGAGCAGAGACGAAGCCCCCCTCACAAACTGTCATCTGGGTGTGAATGTGTCACTCTCGCCCTGCTCACATTTTGGGTCTTTTTCAGGGCTCGAAAGTAACTAAATACAAATACTCACGTTACTGTAATTGAGTAGATTTTTGGGGTAATTGTACTTTTTTGAGTAGATCCTTAAACATGTACTTGAACTTGTAGTATAATTCTAACAATGTGATTGCACAGTCATTTAAAAATCAGAGAAGTTAGGTCTTGAGTACAGCACAAATCCCAATTGTTCTAATACACATCTGTTCCCGATCCTTTCCACACATAACAGCAACGCATCGTCTGCTCTGATTCAGAAAATACATGAATTCAAATTCTTCTTTACACTATTTAATTGATCTAGTTTTGTTTTAAAAAAACAAAATTAGTATTTACATGTACATGGCAGGCAGAATAACCTCTTTCTTCTCATAGTAAAAGCCAAAAACAAATCTGTCAACTGAATGCGGCTTGGATGAGCAGAAAAACGTCTTTACTCCTACAACTTTTTTTCCAGTTGACAGATTCTACTTTTGGCTTTTACTATGGATCAGACCTGCACGACGGAGGGATTGCACAGACATCTTTCTTATCATAATGACGGCCATACAGGTCATAGAACTGGACAATTTGGACTAGTGTAATTTTGCTTGAAATAAGACACAAAATCTCTGCTATAGAGCTTCAAAAAAGATCAAAAACTAGCCAGATGTGCCAAACCTAGATGCATTAGCAAAAACAATATGAAAAAGTAAACAAAAAAGCTGTGGAACTAGCAGTGGTGGAATGTAATGAAGTGAAAGTAGTGAAGAACTGTACTAAAGTACAAATCTTAGGTGTATCTGTATTTTACTTACGTACATTTTAAAGTGGATATTTTTTTTTATTGTTGCTTCACTTCATTAGCAGGTATCTGTACTTTCTACTCCATAAAATGTTTGAACTGGACTGAAAAGCAAAAGTATTTTTAATTATTGTTTGAGACCTGCTGAAAAGTCTGAGTGGTTTGATTTTAATATGTTCATAATTTAAGCAAATAAAAATATGCAAATAAAAACAGCTTGAACAAAATGATTGGTTCAATTGTTTCTGCTGAACAAAATTCAGCACAAATCTATATCAAAATCAATGAATTTGAAGCCTTATAAGACTTCAAAATATGCAAGAAATACTTTTTTTTTTTACTCTTTAAGTACATTTTTAAATGGGCACTTCAATACTTTTACATATTTATGTGGAACTTTTACTTTTTTTTTTTTTTTTTGCTCCAGTATCTGTACATTTACTTAAGTAACAAAACTGAGTACCACTGGGAACTACCCAATAAACTGCTGGCTCACTGATAAATATATGTATCACACTAAAATGAGATGTGATGACTCAATCCAAATCTCTATTGTTAAAATATGCACCAATATACTGAGAAAATGTTCTTGAAGTATTCCAACAGCGTATATGAGAAAATCAGCTATTCCATGATTCTAATATGCAATAAAACAAGATTATGGATTCAAATAATTTCAGAGAGAGAGACAGAGAGAGAAATGCAGGGAAAGTTGAACATGATGGCGTGTTGGAATGAATAGAATGGCACTGTACAAACTTACCTGCCCTAAGAACTGACTGAAAACTGTCAAAAGTCTCTGCCCCATGTTAAACCACACAACATTACATTCAAAGTCAGAACACATATCCCACTTGTTGGTCTTTCCATCGTAACGTCATGGCTCAAATCCACTGCAGATGATCAAATAATCTCAGAAATGGTGGCAATGTAACACCTATGTATCTATACACTAGGTCAACACACAGGGAAGCCTTGAGTGAATGAGAAGACTTAACATGGAGATACTGACTGACCTGTAAAGTTGTAGTCCCAATGATGTCATACTACGATACCATGCAGCAATGAAGAAGATGTATTTACATTCCAAAAAGAAGATGTCAGACCAAACAGAAGCCCCTAGTACATGCCAAAGGAGGGAAATCATTTAAAAGATAAAACTATGACGTACACATAAGTTATAGGCAATGCAATCCGGTCAAGACTCCACCTTTATCCAATTAATAAGACTGTGCAAATGTATTAATATATCTATTTAAAGTAAGTACTAAGTGCACTACGTAACATTTCTGATGGGAGGTCCGCCACTTGCTTGTCTCCATGGAGAGCTGCAACTTTATTTTTCTGCAATAAAAACACCAGGCACTGAATACGTGTGAGATTGATAAGAAGCCAATACCATACTGAGGAACATTCAACAGAAAGCAACCCAATTTTGATGAAGACATGCAGGTGCCGGACTCCCCGCGAGAAAGGTTACATAGTGCATCTTTAACAGTCTAGTATTGCATGGCCTACCTGCTTCGAAGATATTGCTACAGTAAAAACAACATCTAAAAACACGTCAGCACTCAAAAAGCATGGTAGAAAATTACACGTTGAAAGGTCAGGCTTGAAAAGTTCAAGATATTTTGTGGGAAATAGAAAATATCTACCTGCAAAGGGATGTTAAAGTAAAAGAGGATTTTTTTTTTCTTTTTTCTTTTTATTTTTTTTTTACAAATGTTAATTGAAGTACATTATTATTAACTACATTCATTGAAAAAACGTATGTGTACATTTCACCCACAGTAGTCAACAGAAAGCTACGTAACAGCATAATCTTTACTTTGAATAAATTCATTCACCTGTCAAATGTTGGATTTCATCTTTTATAAATAAAGATATTGAAAAAAAGTGTGCAGCGCAGCAGCCAATCAGAGTGCAGGAAAAGTACTCGAGCTTACAAACACGGAAGTCAGCTGCCGAAAGCAAACGTCAGCGCAAGATTGACTGCATTTTTATTTGTTTATTGATTTGGCGCATCTCAAACGTACTGTCATCGATACTTTTAGCAGCAGACGTATTCAGTTTTCTTTTTCTTTCTCTCTATGGAGTTGTTGTCGCTTCTGTCATGGGCCTGCATCGTGTTTACGGTCGGGATGTTCTCGACTGGACTGTGAGTTCTATTCTTGGACTCAAAACTAGGCTCACGCTGTCATGTCAAATCGATTGTGCATGGTTACATTAATGACAAATTATAAAATGAAGGATAACATAAGCATGGTTAATCTATATAAGTGCCTCGTGCTCAAATTTGGTACAGACTTGTGTAACTTTACTCTATGCGTCCATTTTTCTTTTAGGTCCGACTTGAAAAAAATGCGGGAAACCAAAACTACCGACAACATTCAGTTCCTACCCTTCCTGACCACCTGTCTTAAGTGAGTGCATTGATATGTTCATTCATTTTGCGGTTGTTTTGTAATGTTGCAGTGGTGGTTGTTGCCATTATTCACAGCCTCTGATTCATGCTCTTCTCGTTTCCACAGTAACCTGGGCTGGTTGTATTATGGGATGCTGAAGAGGGACCAAACCATTGTTTTGGTGAATGTCATCGGCGCCTCACTGCAGATACTGTACATCATTGTGTTCATCCACTACACAAAGCAGAAGGTGAGGGTATTGTAACCAGGAGCGGACTATACTAACCAGGTCCTGTCAAGAGACTCTGGGTATTGGAAATTTAATTAAGAAATTCTGAGAAGGCAAGCAGTGGCTCAGTAGAGGTTTTGTCCTCAAATCTGAAGGTTCATTATTCGATTTAGGCTCCAACTAGTGCACAACGCTGTTTTGTCCTTTGTCAAGATGCTTAAGCAGCCTTGCCTCCAGGGTCTATAAGATAAGATATTGGTAGTTTTCAGATTCTGTGATGATGTCATACTCCCAGATGGGCGGCAAAAGACAGATTTTCCTATTTATTACATTGTACTTTGCCATGAAATACCCAAAAGGTAAATTCACAAATGTTGGACCTGGTCATTTCTATTATTTACTAGACACAAGAACTTCCAGTATTACAAGAGAAATCTGCATTTCAGCAATATTAATTTTAGCTGCCCTCATCTGTAATAAATATTATTGTCCCATAGAATGTTATGATGTCATGTCAAACCCAGCAATACCTTTTATTTGTCCCACAATGAGGACATTACAGTGTTGCAACGTAAAAGAATAAGAACATACAATCAAGATTAAGATAAGTTGTACTATAAAGATTTACAATAGACATAAAATCTAACACAACACGGTGCTAGCAGAGTACAGCTACAAGGATACAAAACTTATCTTCAGTATTTACTCTGGTGTATAAACGAGTGTGGTGTGGATAGAAATTGGCACATGTCTACAATTCCATCTGTTTACATATAGATGTTTATTAATGGGCACTTTCCCAACCAAAGAAAGAACACTTGTATGGTGTTATACAAAAAATTGATTTATTTGAGTTTGGTGTGGAGACAGAAAAGTATAAAAATAACAAGATCTTTTAAAATGGTCTTGAACTGTGAAGAACCAGACCAGCAGTACATTAGCATGCAATACTTATAGTTTAAGCATCATGCCAAGTGTTCACCTGCTGTTGTGTTGCAGAAGCCGTTCCTGTCCCAGACGCTGTTTGCAGGTGCAGTTTTGGCTGGAGGCTGGTTCTACTTCTCCACATTTCTTCCAGAAGGTGAAACGCGGCTCAACCAGCTTGGCCTGACATGCAGCGCCATCACCGTCAGCATGTACCTATCCCCGCTCACAGATCTGGTAATTTAAAAGTACTGCTATTGTCAGTAATATTTATGTTCATTTTAGTTTTTTAAAATGAGCGAACCGTTATCAGTGGAGAAATTGATTTGTCATGTCTCAATACACAATAAAAAGCAGAAGGTTGTAAAAGCATAAAATCAAAATTAAGATCAGAATAAAGATATTTACAAGGAGTTAAAAGATTTAAACAGGCATGACATAGAACTGATCTGACCTGAACTGAACCACCACAGGCTAAAAAACACTAAAATAATACCAACGAGACCACACTATGACACACAGAGTAAATCACAGTGCTTTATAAAATAAGAAATATATTAAAATTACAATCCAAACAAATTAAAACATAAATAATCATCATAAAATTAACATTAAAACAGAAGAGTGTGGAATAAAAACCTTTCAGTCATATGCACAGCTAAACAAAACTGTTTTGAGCCTGGATTTAAACATTGCCAAAGTAGAGGCCTGTCTCACATCTTCAGGAAGACTGTTCCAGGTTTTTGCTGCATAAAACTGAAACGCTGATTCCCCATGTTTAGTCCTGACTCTGGGCATCAGCAGGAGGCCGGTCCCTGAAGTCTTCAGAGTGCGAGATGGTTCATATGGCACCAACATGTGGGAGATGTACTTTGGTGCTAGGCCATGGAGAGACATGAATACAATACAATACATAAAAGAGGCTACTAAAAAGTGCCAATAAACTCTTATAATGAATTTAGTAAAAGAATTTAGTTTAACCATATTTATTTGGATTATCCTGATGACAATACTATGTCTATGTGAAATGTTCTAAATCGTGGCTGTCGGTTAAGGTTCAAGTATCACACGAAAACGTGAATAGATTGTTAAATGTATTTATTAATTTAATGATTAAATTCTTACATTTTTCTGCTGTTGTTTGATGGACAGATAGACAGATACACCACAAATCTGCAGTAAAGAGATCTATCTGTTACACTGGACGTTTTTGTTCTTTTTAATCTCCTCTTTTTGCTGACTTAATTTTTTTTCCTTTGTTTTAACTCGTACATGATCTACTTGATGTTCTAGTTTTGCACATCCTCAAAACAACAATTGCGCTATTATCCATTTTCAATACAGTTCCTACCTCTAGTTTTGGACTTCTCTTTACAGGCCTCACCAGTTCCTTCTGTTCTCATTTTCCCATAAAAGAGAGGGACATTTGGATGCATGCTGCACATACACAGTACTACTTACAATCTATTTTACAATAACCTCTCAGCTCTAACTGTGACCTGTGCATGTGCATTCTTCCCCTGTGAGTCTTTTATGTCTTCTCCTGTCCATGTCCACTTTCCTGTTTGTCTCCTTCTCTCCTTCAGCCTCTGAGCTTCAGCAACCCCCAGTTTCCTGTCTTTCTTCCTCTCATCTGCTTTATCCTGTTTTTCTAAACGTTTAACTATCTCTGCAGTATAACCCTGGGTACAATTTTAGTATGTTGTGTATGATATCTTGTTCTAGTTTGCATTTGGTTGACAAAGCTACTAAACTATGCAAAAACAAGATGCGTTTACTTATTGGGCCTCAATAAACTGACTTGTTTCAGTACATCACTTCTTATTTCAAGGTTACTTCTTTGTCAGAAATGTCAAGAAATTGCACTAACCAATTTTCCTATTTTAAGAGGCCCATATTACAGTATTTTCTGATCTATGTTATTGTAATGTTGTTTCATCATCACAAACACACCTGGAGTTGTTTTGTTTCATTCACACGTTTAACACACAAATCCTGCATATTTAGGCTTTCTAAGTTCTTCTCTCAAAAGGAAAACACTATTCCACCTTGTGATGTCATGTGGTAATACAGGAAGTGCTCCACTGTGTTTTTAAACTCCATAGACCTTCACTAGAATCATTTGGATGATTTCAGCTTGGGAATTGCCCATTTCTTCTAAACAAAAGGTAAAAGGTAGCTGTTCATTTGAAAACCACCACTTCATGACATCACAAGGTGGAAGAGAGCATTTTGAGCTTTGGAGATGTAGATAGACTAATAATAAAGGATTACTCAAACATGTGAATGAAACAAAACACAACTCCAGGTATGTTTTTGAGGAGGTAACAACATTCTAACATGGCTTAAAGCTCACAAGAGTCAGTTTTGTGTAATATAGGACTTTTTAAGATAGATTGTCTTGAAACCTGCAAAATGTCATTAACCAAGTTATTGGTATAAATTTAGTTCTTCTGGATATAAGTTTTTATACCTCATGTATGTTAAAGGTGCACTATGTAACTTCTCTGATTGAGGGTGTAATACCTTCTTTTTTCTATAGAGATAATATTTTGCGCCGACTGTTCCACAGTATGGCATTTTTTTCCATCTAGACAAGCAAGTTACAGGTCAGCTCTGTGATGAAATGACCCTGCTCTCAGTAAGAATGAATGTTTTTCAAGGTATTTTGAGTAATAAAGAACATTTCACAACCGTAGATCATTTTGGGCAACAGAATAACATGCATGGAGACAAGGACGTAGCAGACCCTTCACCAGACAAGTTACATAATGCACCTTTAATATTTTTCTATTCAGTATTTACATTACTCATCTTTATTTTGTGATGATCCATTTTGTCCATATAAATCACTATTACCATCTGTAAGCTCTCACCCATGCGTAGAGCCACAATGACCTTATGACTTTGCTGTATTTGCCTAACAAATGAATTCTCTTCTTCCTTTTTAGGTAAACATTGTGCGCAGTGGTAATGTGCAGTGCTTGTCCTTCCCTTTGACTGTAGCCACCTTCTTCACCTCCACTTCCTGGGTGCTCTATGGCCAACAGCTGAATGACTACTACATTGTGGTTAGTAACATACAGTATAGCAGCTTAACCAATGACAAATACAAGGACTTGACATTAAAAGATAAATACTATGCAAAATCAACTTTAATGAGCTTTTAACCGTGTCTTTTTGCTTGTTTTTCCTTATCATTAGTTTCGTCAGAGTTGTATTTTCAATGACTCAAGCATGTTTGAGCAATCAAGTGTGGTCCTGCATTTGAGGCTTGGGAGCTCAGAAAATTTCCATTTGCAGCTGTCTCATATTTACTCATAACAGAAACAAAAAATAAAAAAAAAAAGAGTAATTTAACATCAATATTGCGGTTTACAGTAACCAAAGTGTAATCTACGTGTAATAGATTATCTCTAAATATCACAAAGAAAAATGAAAAAAATCTTCTTCAACATGAGCCAACTTGTCCTTTTCTGGTAGATTTCCGTTTTGGCTGTTAACACTATTAAGTCTGGGATCGGTTGGGTTTTATGCACTCTTTAATTGAGGTTCTCCTGGTGCTAGATCGTGCAATGTTAATGTATTTTGCATATCAAGATTAGAATATGGATAAAGGGATTATCACAAAAGCATGTATTGGCATACCTGATTCTTACTGAAAATGTTTTCTAATTTGTATTTATTTGGCATCAAGAGCTACTTATACAATATATCTGTTCTGGGGAAAGACACATTTTGCTGAAATACATGAGGGGAAAAATCTGGTACAGGGCCTTTAAATACTTGCGAGGGAATTCATCAAATGGTACTGACTTTTAAAAGGAAAAGGAAGGAAAGCAAGGAAGGAAAAAGAAACTTGAAAAGGACAGTAGCCAGTAAACGAAATGTTAGTGTGAAAACCTGCAAAATGCCATAAGAAAAACTGATCTCTCTGTGTGTGCTCTTGTGTTACAGGTCCCCAACATGCCCGGCATCCTGACCAGTATTATCCGTTTTTATTTATTCTGGAAATTTGCACCTAGTTCAAGCTCACCTGCTTACAAGTCTATGGCAATGTGAAAAATGGGCAAAAAAAGTTACACAAACGGAGTTACAGGCAAATCAGATGCAATGTCCCATTTACTTGCTCAGAGCCTCCCAGCACAAGTGGTGTATCAGACATTAAAGGAGACATATTATGCAAAATCACTTTCACTTTCAGCTTTTAACCATGTTGTAATGGTTTCCCTTCAGAGTTCTGATTTTATTGATTCATGTATGTTTGAGGAATCCTGTATTACAAGTGCTATCCAAGATCTTCACAAATAGATGACACATTTTCTACAAATATTAAATAATGGTCTTCTAAATTATTACTAAACACCATAAAAAGCATAATATGTCTTCTTTAAAGGTGCATTATGTACATTTTCTGATGGTGAGGGGTTCACCTCCTGCTTGTCTCCATGGAGATGTCATTCCTTTGCTTGAAAGGTTCACAGTATGGCATTAAACTATGGAGGTGCTTTTATTCCCCAAAAATACCTTGGATAACATGGTAGCTTCTACTTAGCATGGTGGGGTCACCTGCTTTTCTCCATGGAGATAGATAAGTTTAATGCCATACTGTGAAATATTCTAGACAAAGCTATAATATCTCCATGTAGACAAGCAGATAGCGGAACCCCACCATGAAACGTGACATAGTGCACTGTTTAAGATTGTTTTTACTGTGTATGTTGTGTCTATGTCCTTAAGTGCCTTTTACTAGCCCAAGGCAGCTTAAAACAATAGCAAAAACACCAGCATTCATTTTAAAGGCTGGATCTTATCTGGCCATATCAGATTAGCCAAAGACTTTTGTAGCACAAGTTGGCTGCTATTGTGATTATATTGTTACTTTGTGTGTCGATAAAACCCGTTAAGGGGGATTGTGAATTTGTACACGTTGCCTTATGGACCTTGTAACCTTCTCTCAATGTTTACAACAATCGAGAGCAGTTAAATATTAGTAACTTTATGATATGAAGAATATCTATGAATTATTTTGATACAGAGCCACTTCCTGTTTATGGTATTTTTCTAAGCAGTTTTTCATGAGATTACAGATCTCAACTTTGGGAACACTAAATAGTTTGTTTACCAGAATGTGGTCAGGGTTATGCTGTTTAATACATGTACGTTTGTCTAAGTTATTGCTATAGCCAAGTGTCTTAAAAATACTTTGTGAATACATTTTATTTGAGAAACAGTGACGTTTTGTGCTTATTTCTTGTTGGGTGTTTTAATATTCAGGGCTGCAAGAGTAACAATAATTACAAATCACAAAATCTGTAATTATGTAAGCAGTGTGATGTTCTCTGCAAACACAAAATATCCCATTGGTCTTTATGGGATCATATTATTAAATGTTGCTAACGTCGCAGTTTAGACTTCGACAAACATGTTCTGAAATGCATGTAATCTTTGAATAGTTTGGCAGTTAATATTTCAGTCTCCTCTGAAATATTAATCCTCATTGACTCACATTATCACACATTATCACATTTTAGGTTACAATTATAGTGACAAAAAAACACCATGATTTAACAAGTATTCACAATTTTATGCACCATGGCAACAACAACATCTTTCATTTTGTTTTATTACTGTTTAATACATTTCCATTCCTCTAGTTTGTGATTGGCTTTAAGAAATGAAACTTTCTGAATGAAAAAGTCAAGTTGATATGGCAACGGCTTAAAAAGGCACTTGACATTTAGGTAAACTTTTTTGTGTAATAGAATGAACTGAAATGACTTTATTTTGCTTCTCAACTTAACTAATCTTAAAAATGTGTTAAAAATGCACTACGAACAGAATCAGGATTTTAAAAGCAAAAATCCTATCACTATGCAATATTTGTCAGAAAAAATC